>CAJUYI010005778.1:0-14970 GCA_910591695.1 Galerucella pusilla
ATTTGCCTAATACAAATTTATCGGTGAGAAAAATGTGTTTTCGAACATACTGCCCGCGACAACCAGGTTACTAAAATTGACATATTATTTACAACTTAACTAATTATAAAAACTACTGTACAAGAGTCGGATGAGAATAAAAGGGGGTCAGTCTTTTGCATAAACTGGTAATACCGATATTTTTGTGATGGGCCGAGTGTACTGACTTTCGCTAGTTTTAAGGCGAACCACACGAACCCGGCCATCCTTACCAGGAATCGTTTCAATTACACGGGCTAGTGGCCAATTGAGTGGATGGGACAACTCATCTTTTACTAAGACCAGATCATTAGTTCTAATGTTATCAGTGGGCCTGAACCATTTGGGTCTATTTTGGAGACGATTGAGATAATCAATCGACCATCTTTTCCAAAACTGTTGCTGAATCTGTGTGCACCTTTGCCAGAACGATAAAGTGTTTTCTACTCGACTAGATATGTCTTTGTCAGGGTATGCCGTTAAAGGGGAGCCTATCAGAAAATGGCCAGGAGTGAGGGAATTGAAATCATTGGGATCATTCGACAAGGGGTACAGGGGTCTAGAGTTGAGTATGGCTTCTATTTGCGTAAGGATCGTAGTGAATTGCTCAAAGGTGTATGTTTGCTTTCCAACAATTTTGTGCAGGTGATTTTTGGCGCTTTTAATCGCCGCTTCCCAAAGCCCTCCCCAATGGGGAGATTTTGGGGGTATAAATTTCCATTGTGTTTCCGTTTTGGAGAGAAATTCGAGAATGGGTTTGGAGGAAACCGGAGACAGAAAGAAGTCGCGAAGTTCTTTGAGTTGGTTTCGAGCACCAACGAAATTAGTAGCATTGTCGCTATATATCACGGAAGGATGCCCACGACGAGCTATAAACCGCTTAAGAGCAGCTATGAACGCGTCTGTGGACAAATCAGACACGAGTTCCAAATGAACGGCTTTGGTAATCATGCAAACAAATAGTGCCAAGTAAGCTTTTACAATTGGAGCTTTGCGTAAGCGATACGGTTTAACCATAAAGGGTCCCCCAAAATCTACACCAACTTTAACAAAGGGCCTGCATGGAGATATTCGATCCTTGGGTAGATCCGCCATAATTTGTTGAGACATAATGGTATTGAATCGATGACATGTTATGCAATTTCTGATAATGCGTTTCAATTCGCGGAGACCGTCCATTGGCCAGTAGCGTAGCCGGACGCTGGAGAGGACATTCTGGGAACCACTATGTCCTAAACGAACATGCTCATGTTTTAGTAAGAGAGAGACGGTGTAATTCTTGGAAGGCAACAGTATGGGGTGTTTCTGTTGATACGGAATATCAGCATGCGATAGGCGTCCACCTACTCGCAAAATTCCGTCGGTATCTAAAAATGGTTGAAGTGAGAGAAGTTGCTTGTTTGATAATGTACCACGAGAGAGAGCTTTAATATCGTTGTAGAAACAATGCGTTTGGAGGTTCTTAATAATTAACAAAGTAGCATTTTCTAGTTCATTTACCGATAAAGAACCTGTCAATTGTGCACTATTGTTTTTTGAGTTATGTACAAACCGTAGAATATATGCTACTGTCCTTTGAAGCTTAGGGAAAGTCGAGAACTTTGACGAGAGCTTGGGCCAAAATTTTTCTTCAATTACAGTGGAGGTGAAAATTTTCTTTTTTAATTCAGGAGGATCCTCCATGGGGCGGAATTGGGCAAAGTCACTCAATACAAGAGATGAGTCTTTTAGAAATGAAGGACCGTTGAACCAAAGATCTAAATTGTCGAATTTTCCACGTGAAAGCATGTCTGCAGCATTGAGTTCTGAACGAATGTAGTGCCAGTGGAATGTGTTGGAGCTCGAGATCTCTTGTATCTGTGATACACGATTGCTCACAAACACATTCCACTGCGAGGGATGTCCCTTCAACCAGGATAGAGCGATTTGAGAATCAGACCATAAATTAACTGCGTGAAATTGAATTATTGGTCTAAAAATTTGCATAATTCGTTGAGTGAATTTGGCTAACAGTAACATTGCACTGAGTTCTAATTTGGGAATAGTCAGCATGTTTTTCAATGGCGCGACTCGGGATTTGGCACCCACCAATGCACAATGGATGGTACCATTTGCATATTTGGAGAGGAGATATAAGTTACAGCCATATGCCACCGAACTGGCATCTGAGAATCCATGAAGTTGACATTCTATGGGATTTTCATTGATAAATAAATACCGCGGAATCTCAACGGAGGAGAGAAAAGTAATACTATTTACAAAATCGTTCCAAGCTAAAATGATGGACTGATCAGTAATTTCCTGATCCCATGAAAGTTTGTGTAACCATGTGCGTTGCATTAATATTTTTCCTTTGACAATGACGGGGTTGACTAATCCTAGAGGGTCATAACACTGTGAGACAGCTGATAGTATTTTTCGCTTAGTAATGTGAGCTTCCAGTTCAAGATCTGAAGGAGTAGAGATTTGAAACATGTCGTGAGTTGGATTCCACTTAAGTCCTAGCAGTTTACATGACATTTTATCAAAATTTAAGTCTAGATCGACCGCTTGAGCCTGCACTGGTTCTTTATGGAAATCTAGAGAGTTTGAACGAAATTTGTGGAGCGTAAAACCAGATGCACTTAGACACTTGTTTAATTCGGAATGCAATAGCTTCAGTTCTGACAGGGAGTTAGCACCTGACAGTATGTCATCCACATACGTCTGCTTTAATAAGGCGTCTGAAGCACGAGCCAAAAGGGCGTTTCGTTGTGCAACATCTTGAAGTACGCGACATGCGAGATATGGAGCACATTTTTGTCCGAAGGACACACTAGTTAATTCGATGCATAAAAAGTCATCATTATGAGAATCTCTCCACAATATATTCTGTAAGAAATTCTGTTTAGGATTTGTAGAAATCTGCCTGTACATTTTCTGTATATCAGCTGTCAATACGTATTTGAAAGAGCGAAAACGACATAATATGTCGAACAGTTCGGGCTGCACCTGAGGACCTTTGAGAGATATGTCATTGAAAGAGAAATAGGAAGTCGTTTTACAGGAGAAATCGAAAACCACTCGCACTTTTGTGGTTTCGCTTTGTTCTCTCAGAACACATAAGTGTGGCACAAAATATTTATTTTCGTTAGAGGAGTTAGTGAGAGCTAAAGGAACAACTTTTCCATGTCCGAGAGATATGTATTCATCGATGAATTGTTTGTATTCTGAGAAAAGAACTGGGTTGCGAGCGAATTTTCTTTCGAGCGATTCGAATCTACGTTTTGCTATTAAGAGAGAATCTCCAAGTTTTTTGTGAGCATCAGATTCTATGAACGGAATGTTTACTTGATATCTTCCGTTTTCCAATATTTTGGTGGTGGACGAGAATATTTCTTCGGCCTTTTCTTCTTCAGCGGATAAAGAGCGAAAGGCGCAGCTTGAATCAACCTCTTCCTGACTCCAAAATTTCTCAAGCAATAAGTCAAGTTGCACGTCATTACCATGAGAGAGTGAGTTGGGTTCATTTGCTGAAAGACTACTAACCAAGAAGGAATGAGAGTGTACAGGTGTCAGAGATTGTTCCTTGACGCAATTTTGTGGGACAGTTCCAGATATAACCCAGCCTAAATGAGTGTTAATGAGCGATGGAAGTCCAGAACCCAAGTGTTTAATACCAGTTTTGAGGATTGCATAATAAATGTCGCAACCGAGGAGCATATCTATGTGAGAAGGTGTGTTGAATTGACTGTCAGCTAATTTTGACAAAAGCTGTGAGGGAATCTTAAACCTTTCGACATCCAGAGCTATCTGAGGAAGGGGATGAGTAATTTTAGGTAAAATTGCGCATGAAACTTTGAATTTTTTGTTTTCTGCAACTTGTGACAATAAGGTGATATCTATCATTTCGGTTACCGTGGTGCTGCCTTCTAAAATACCGGAAACTTGTAGATTATGAGGATATGTTTTGTAGCCTAATTTTTCAGCTAGAGAATGAGTGACGAATGAAGTTTGACTGCCATTGTCCAACAGAATTCTAATTAAAAATGGCTGTCCTAGTTTTGGCTTGACATAGGCCTGTGCGGTGGCTAATAAAACATGAGAATTTTTAGACGAGAGAGCGGTCATCGAGGTGGTAGGAATATGTGAGATTTCTAAAGGAAGTTGTGAATTACGATCCACGGAAGATGTGTTAGGAGAGTTAGATTGAGGACTATCCGCTAAAGGTGGTGTATTGACCACTTGAGGTATAGCATTAGTACGTGAGTGTTCTAGATGTAACAAAGTGTGATGTTTTTTCGTACAAATAGTGCATTTTTTGGTAGAGAGACAAGTGCGGATTGAATGTTTATTTCCAAGACAGTTAAAACATAAAGATTTTGATTTCACAAATTTACGCCTATCTTCAGGAACTAGAGCAGTGAAGTTGGGACAAGTATATATTTTATGGGAGTTGTTCCTACAAAATAGACAGTGAGTGGCGTTTTGCGCGAAATTAAACGAGTTTAATTTTTGACTGTCGTGAGTATTAGGTGCCGTGTTTGTATGCATTGAGACCTGTTGCTTAGGTGTAAACTTTGGTTTATTATCCTTAAAATGGGACGCGTGCCTGGTTGTCGTTGTTTCTGAGTGAGACATGGGGAAAGTGACATTTTCCAAAATCGTGCATTTCCAATCTAAAAAGTCTAGGAATTTTTTTAGTGATGGGAGAGACCCTATTTCGCAACTTTCTTCAAACGTACGCTTCGTATTGAAATCTAGCTTACTTTCTAGTAGAAATATTATTAAATTCTCAAACAATACTTCGTGTGATATATTGAAATTCTTTAAGCGTTCGAGCAGAGCACGCGTGTTTGTAGCAAATTTTTGCAATTTAAAGTGATCACATTTTATTAAAGATTCTTGATCAAATATGTGACGAAAAACTGAATTCAAGTTTAATTTTTTATTGGTGTATCTCTTATTTATTAATTCAATAGCTGTGGTGAAGTTTTCGTCACATACCTGAATATTGTCGATGATTTTCAAAGCATCTCCTTTCAAAAAGCTTTTGAGGTAAAAAAGTTTTTGGCTATCACTAGAGATTTGTGCATTGTTAATAATTAAAGCATTAAATAAATCAAAAAATGATGCGTATTCAAGGGGGTTAGAGCCATCAAACGTGGGTATGCTAATTTCTGGCAATCTCACATTATTTTGGGTGTTTTTTGAAGAGCAACTCGGAATCGAAGTTCGCGGAGCTGATTCAAACCTTTCAAGAGAAAACTGAAGTTGCGATAGAGTGTCAAAATATTTAGTTTCAGTTTCTTCCCGGTTTTCGGAATCTAAGTCATTCGAGGTGTCTGAATAATAATCAATATTGTCTTGAGCATCTGAATATTTGGTGAAACTATCTGTGAGCAAACCGATTCTATTGACCAACTGATTTTTGTCAGGTAGATGGTCGACATTTGCAGCGAACCAATTTGCAACGCGAGTTATACAACTTTTAGCTAAAGATCTAGCTTTTTTATATTCTTTGAGATCAGTACTCATGTTAAATATCTAAGAGAATGAATGCACGAGGATCAATTAGTACTGCCAAAAAACTTCTTACTATAGTTTGAGATAACTTAACTAAATCATTCAAATACTGAGAAACGAGAAACAATAAATAATAACTAAATCATCCAAATAATGAAAAACGAGAGACAATAAATAACGCTAAATAGTAATAGTGACGAGAATTAAAAGCTTATAAACTTTGCACTTTACACAAGAGTTATAAATACCTGTCAGTCACAAACTCTTGCACTTTTTTTTGGCGGTGATCCAGAAGATATCCAGGTGTAGACGTGGTGAAGAGAGAGTCCGGGCGAATCTTAAGATGTGATGTCGACTGAGAGAGTATAGGCGATTCCGAAGATGAGGTGAAGAGAGACTTCAGAGATGGTGAAACGATGCGATGAGGAAATGTGATGAGAGTTCTGTTGTGTCCGAATTGTTAATTAATTCCGGTGTCTACAGCATCCGGCTCGAAGGACCATGTTTACGCAAGTTCACGTAAGCTGTTAATTAGCGAACTATATTTCCAATAATGATTGAATAAAACTCGAAGTCGAACACTATTTATATATTACACAGAACTACAACTTAATGATTAACATGAAAACGTTTCGTTTGGTTGCGGAAATTTGCTACTTTCGATTTGCTATGACCGATATAATGGAGAACTACCCCACTAGAGTTACTTTTTGTGAAAATTACCGCGTGACCACTGGAGCTAGAACTCAACGTTGGAGCTGAACTGAGCTACTTAAAGTGACATTAACAACTGTGCTTTTAAATTGATGTTTTCTCGTAAGAAAGCTCGCATCAAACATAAAAATATTGAGAGTGGCAATCTTCTCACGATTTTGGAAAACGACGGTATTATGACACCCGTCCTTCTGAGAAAGGTCTTAAGTGCACCAATATAGTTATTAAATTCTTAACTTCTAAGAGTCTTTTTGTGACGGGTCAAATTGGTTGAAGCCGACGTTTATTTTATATAAACAAGGGATTAACTTCTGAGAGTACTTTTACGACGGGTCAAATTGGTTGACGCCGAACTTTATTTTGTATAAACAAGGGATAACTGTTCTCACGCAGTACAGCGGGTGTAAAATTTGCCTAATACAAATTTATCGGTGAGAAAAATGTGTTTTCGAACAATAACAATTATCGTAGATAAATATTGTATAAAATAAATATGAACAGTTTTGAAACGGAAAGCTCAAGAGGAATTTGCTGAACTTTCGAGTGACTCAAACTTAAAACTACAATTTCAAAAAAGCCCTTGACTGAATTCTGGATCGGAACTAGAACTGAATTTTCCACAATCGCTGATATGGCGTTAAATGTACTTCTGTCTTTCAACACCACATATTTATGTGAAGTTACTTTCTCAGCTTCAACACATATCAAATCCCAATATCGTTCAGCGTTAAAAAATGTTGAAGAGGTCTTGCGTCCAGCAGTTTCAAACATTCCACCAAGATTTGATTTGTAATGCAATAAAAAACAGGCACATCCATCCCATTATAGTAGTTTACCTAACTAGTGCGGAAAGTGATACTTTTCCGCACGCTATTGCAGATGGCCGAACGACGCTTCAGCGGAGTTCGGCCAGCAATCGCGTGCGGAAAAGTCACTTTACGCACGTGTTAGGTACACTATTTTTTCTACTAGCATGCGGAAAGAACCCAAAAGTAATCATAAATCAACATTTCTCATTATATACATATCAACAAATTAATTATTATTATTTGACATTCATTTGATGAGGCTTATACCAGGGCCATCAAAAAATTATTGAAAAATAAGTTTTTTTTTTATTAAAAATTATAGCAGCATTATAATAAATTTATTAATTTTTCAGTCATTTGGTAAACTTGGATATACAAAATACATATTTTGAATATTCAAATGTCAGTATATTCCTCAAATGTCAATAAATTTACTTTCCGCACGCTTTTTAGTGCGAAAAAGATTCACTTTCCGCACGTTAGTAGAAAAAATTTTTAACTTGTACTTTAATTTAAAACTTACCACGCAACTACTTGAATATATTCGAGAGAATTAAGACGGTCAGAATCCACTTTTATTTTTGAAACTATAATAAATACAATTTTATAATTTTTAGTACAATTATTAATTTTAGATTTTTGTATGTTTCAAAACGAATTCTAAAATTATCTATTTTCATATATATTGTTACCTAATAAATAAATCATCAAAAAATATTAATTTTTTTTTATATTTGTATGGGGTCGTCAAGAAACTCGCAATTATAAATGGGGTCGTGAATTACAAAAGTTTAAGAAGCCCTGGTCTAAATAATTAGTTATGAAAATAACTGTTTTTTTAATCCTAACGAAACCAAAAAAAACTTGTAAATATTAGGCGATGATAGAATGTCAATAAACGTCAAAACAAACTAGGGAATTTTACCAGTTGATATGACAACGCCTTGAAGTTTTGCCAGCCCGTTAGCTGTAAATTGCCCTGGCTGTTGAGGATAAATTGTATTTACAGCTTGTAAATTAATATTTTTTATTCTGATAAGCAGGAAAGTAACTGAAAATGACATCATCGTCTTTTTATCGTAAAAATCCTATACTAAGTGTGTTAAAAAAACCTGAAACAGGTCGATTTCTATTCTTAAATTGACAATTTACAGTGTGAAAATATTATTCCCCTCCAGCACCCCCTCGAAACATAAGTTTTTTTAAATTTGTTGCAATCATAACTGAAAAAATGTATTTCTTAAATGTAAATTTTTCATAATGTCTATCACAAAACTTTACGTAGAATGAAGATAATAATGTCGCATAATAGTGGAGTCAATGAATACATAAAACAAGCAATCTTCGGAAGTCCTCAAGAACAGCTCCGATTTTGATGTTTCTTTTTTCAAAATTTTGTTTTTTTATATTCTCAAAAATCAGAAACTTCTTGGAGTGGGGACGAAACTATTTATCTTGTTTAAACAATATCTGTTATATTTATGCACAAAAAAAATTTCTACTATACAATATCCATTAAAAACTTGTAAATATATTAATGAATGTTATAAACAATTATCTATAAGTTTGTTCTGTGAAGTAATGACATGGAATTAATTTGTGGACCAAATTATAAACTTTTTATTGACCATAGAAAATTCATTATTTTATATACAAAAAAGTACATTCAATTTTCCTTCTCATTTCGCGTTTCGGAGACTTCTTCATCTTCTTCAAGTGGTGGGTGGTTACTGCAGTCATTTCCGCCGCAAACTATGCAGGCTGGTGAGCAACGAAGACCACTTCTTCTGCGGCCACACGCTGAACCGCATCCTGTGTTGCAAGAGCAAAATATCAATTTTAAAACGTTGTCAGGTGCTGATGGTTGTGTCATTTTGATTGGTTTTAAATAATTCTCTTTTCGCCAACCCCATTCTACAGGTGGTATCGATGAATTATTTTTCCATTGCTGAACTTGTAAGTATACTCTTTTAATATGTTGTTTTGCTGCATCTTCTGTCGGAGGTAACGAATTAGGTTGTACGCTTTTATTTTTTGAAGTTAATGCTATGAAACGTTTATATCGCAGTTCATTCAAGCATTTGGCAGTTTTAGCACCATACATTGCTAGAATACAATCAATACTATTATTAAAAAGCACTTCTTCATTTTGCACTTCAACCATAAAATTCTCAGCTGCTACATGTAATTTTTGATTATCATCAAAAACTTTAATAAAACCATTTTTTCCTTTGTTATAGAAAACGGATGTGGTATCACATCCAGTGAATGCATAAATAAAAAACAGATGGGTTCTTTTAATATTTGGATACTTTAATATTGTTTTTGTTGAGTAAGCTCGTTGCAAGATATTATTTTTTAGTGGTTTTAAAAAAAAACATTTCTTTATCATCAGGTGCTAAAGCCATCAATAAAACTAACACATCAATATCTTCAGCTACAACAACTACTTGAAGAGAGAAACAATCTATAGCAGATTGCACAATTAATCGATAAGCATCACTTTCGGCTTTTTTTTTCCATTTTGAGAGCCGTTCAGATGCCGGGAGCACTGCAGCCTATTGGCTTATTGTACTCTGCTCCCATATTTGGTCCACCCATCCAGTTATCCCCGTACCTTCGAGTAGACGGTATAGGTCCATTGGATATGTGCCATATACTTCAGGTGGCACATTGGCCTCTCCGAAGATTGCCCGTCTCCTCGAGTGCTGTGCCTCACAGTCAGACAAGATATGGGTCACGGTCTCGATCTCCATGCCACATAGTCTGCAGCTGAGGTCCCCGTTATATAACTCTATTTTATGCAGGTGATCTTTTAACGGGGTATGACCCGTTAGATAACCTGTAATAATTCTTAGCTTATTCCTGCTGATATTCAGTAGTTCTTTGGCCCGTTTTGCACATGTGTCACCTATGAAGGTTTTGCTGTGTACCTGTTTCGGAGTGTTCCTCCAATGAATTCTATGTTGGCTTTGTACCCATTTTTGTATTTGCGCTCGGACTACCTTTTTTGTGGTCCCAAGAGCTGGTTCTGGTCCAACATATGCTGTTGCTGAACCTCTTTTTGCGAGTTCATCAGCTTGTTCATTTCCAGAAATACCATTATGTCCCGGCACCCACACCAATCTTACTTTAATGTGGTCTGCTAGTTCATTTAGTTCTTTCTGACATTCTTCTACTAGTCTGGATGTTACCTTGCGGCTATTTAAAGCCGCAAGGACTGCCTGGCTATCAGTTAGTATGTTTATCCTATGAGTGTCAGTCCTATATTTGTTAATTCTGACACATTCTAGGATGGCATAGATCTCTGCCTGAAATACAGAGGTATGTTTGCCTAGTGAGAAAGAGCCTTTTGTGTTTCTCTTTTCACTGTACACTCCTGCTCCTGTTCCTTCCCCTGTCTGTGATCCGTCTGTGTACCAGGTCTCTCCTCGGGGAAATTTCAGTCTGCTTGGATCTTGCCAGTCCTTTCTGTGAGGTATTTATAACTCATATTTAGGGCTTGGGAGAAGTTTAGTGGCCATATAGTCTGTTTCCATATTTAAAATGGCTTCACTTATGATGTCTTTAACAGATGTGTGTCCTGATCTAACTATTTTGTTGCTCAGATTATCTTGCTGCCTAAATAGTCCCATCCTTGCTTCCCCCATTATCACGAGGTGTAGTGGAGGAAGGTCGAATAAGGCTTCTAGTGCTGCCGTTGGCGTGCTTCTCATGCATCCTGCAATGCTGAGACATGCAAGTCTTTGCACCTTGCCTAGTCTCGTCATTGCATTCTTTTGTGTCGTCTTTGTCCACTTTGTCCTTTGTCACTTTCGGCTTGACTCCAATCAATATTATTTTCGCCTAGTCTTTTGCAGAGAAGATTAATGAACCTATTTTTATTTTTGCTATTACCTAAAAGTTTCTCTTTCGTTGTGTTTAAAGGCATGTCTTCTTCAAATAAAAAATCAATGGAAGTATTGCCGATATATCTACGATTTTTCTCACATTAGTTCCATCATTACTATATCCATCAAATACAACTTTAACATCAGTGCCATAATTATTACGTAAATATCTAATATACTGTTGACAAATATCTGCAAATTTTTTATTTTTTTCCCATTTCAATCCATGAAGTATTTGTAGCGCATGCAGGTAACACATAAATGTTTTTTTTTTGTTTTAATATTAAATTATTGTTAAACACTTTTTTGTAACAACTATTTGTTACAATAAGATTAATATTATGGAGATTTTTTTGCAAAAAAATAGAGACCAAACCGAATTTTTTATATAAATATCCTTGATATTGTTTAAACAATAGAAATAGTTTCGTCCCCGCTCTAAGAGGTTTATGATTTTAAATAATATAAAAAAACAAAATTGAAAAAAAAAATTCATCAAAATCGGAGCTGTTCTTGAGGACTTCCGAAGCAAAGGCTTCATTGAAAATGTATTTCAAAGTTTTACATAAAGAAAAATGCCACTCTTACAAAGTTCAGTTGGTTCAGGGGTTAAATGAAGATGATCCTGACAGAAGGTTAGAATTCTGTAGGCTAATGATGGACAGAATGGACGCAGATTTGCAGTAGGTACAAAAATAGTTATTTGTGTACCAAGGCCGTAATGTTGATCTTTTTTGGCCGAATCTGAAATTTGCGGCCGAGGCGTAGCCGAGGCCAAGCAAATTTCAGGTGAGGCCAAAAATATCATACGGCCGAGGTGCACACAAAATTTTTTAAGCGAGTGTCTCATCAAATAGGTAACAACTTTTTTTTACAATTTTGTTTCTAAACAGAGACGAAACTGGAAGATTAGATTCAAATTTTTATTAACCAAATGAAAAGTGTATTATTAAGTAACAAAGATGTGTACAGAATTACTTACAGTAAGTATGATAAACAGAAGTTGGGTCATAACGAAGTTAATAAATTAGGGCATTATTTGCTATTAATTGTTATGTTAAATGTACATTTACTACATTTTGAAAATGTAATACCACTTTTAGACATGACATTGTTAACAAACATTTCATTTTCTTGATTTTCCGTAACAATGGTTCTTGCTGGAAAGCTGCTTACTGAAGTACCATCTAATTCAATTTCTTTGGAATTATTTTGAACAGAAGAACGCATACCTGAAGTACCTTTTCCTCCTGCAAGAATTCTATTTGAAATTTCCTTCTTTCTTGAAATGGAATCTTCAATGTAGCCTTCTGCTACAGAGTTAGACTTCCAACCTCCGTGGCTTTTTAACATTAAAATATCAGCCCCTGTTTCAACCAAGAGAGAGGCTGAACTTCTTCTAAAAGAATGACCCGTATACTTATTAGCATTTGGTAATTGTAGATACTGTGCAATAAGTGATGGTATTTTTCCAAAGGTATGAACACCAACAACTTGTGTAGAACATTTTCCTTGGCGATAATTTATAAAAAACGTTTGATGACGTACATTGAAAGGTCGTAAATTTAAGTATTTTCGAATCAGCTGTAGGGCACTTATATTTTCAATTATTTCATCAGTTATTGTAAATACTCGTTTTTTACCGGTTTTTGTCTCCGGGACTGTGATTACTAACAAGTTTCCTTTGTCTTGAATATCATTTATAGACAACTGCCTTAGTTCATTTCGCCTACAAGCACCAGTCAATCCAATTATCAAGCAAACCTAAAAATATTACAATATAGTTATAAGAACAATGAACTTTAAAAATATTGTGTTTTATTACCTTCCACATTAAGTAGTTCTTATCTGGAGCTTCTGTTAAGAATTTATTGATATCGTCTCTTGTAAAAACTGCCGACTTTTTCGCTTCGTAACCCACATTTTGCTTTTTCAAAAAAGCATTCAGTTTTGAAAACTTGCTGATATCAATGTTATTTTTGACCATAATTGTTGATTTTAACATCGAGTATACGGACCATAATGTTGATGATTTTGAAACCTTGGCCTTTTCCAGAAAAAATGCGAGAAGTACTTCTTCTTTTAATTTTTTAATCTTATGTATGTTGCACCATTCCATAAAAATCTCATACTGGTTTAAGTAAATCTGCCTGGATTTTTCAGGTAATAAATTTAGAGTCGCTGCATTGGCGGCTTCATAAATTTCAGCTGGATTGTCACTATCACTGTCACTCATTTTTCTTTTTAACTGTTTTTTATCACAGTATACACCGTAAATGTGGTTTTTATTATTTGTTAGTTATTTATTTTACATTTCATTTCACTGACAGAAACGGAAAGCTTGTAAATAAACAGCCTGGCAACGGAACCTTTCCTTTTGTTTTATGGGTAAATAATTCAAACATGCAAATTAAGTGTGTCTAGTAGGCCGCCTTCATAATTTGACAATCTTAATATCGGACGTGGAAATAACTCAAATAAGCAAATTAAATGTTTCTAGTAGGTTGCCCTCATAATGACTTTGTTTGCAAAAGCGGCCGTAAAGTAAAAAAGCGGCCGTAAAGTAAAAAAGCGGCCGTAAAGTAAAAAAGCGGCCAAAAAAGATACACTTTAGGGACGTTAATAGATCCGTAAAACTTCATTTTTTGTGACACTCGCTTAAAAAAATATTTTTTTTATGAAGCTACGTTTTATTTAAACGGAATGGTTAACAGACAGAACTGTAGATATCTAACTCAATATCCTAAAAAAAGTGAACGTTCGGGCTGATATTATTAACAATAAAATTTTCGCCCCTTATTTTTATGAGGGCACAGTAAATGGTGAGGTTTATCTAAATTTTTTGATCAACTTTTTAGTGTCTTAACATCACAAAAACTTTTTGCTGATGTTAATCATCCAAATCTATTTACTATAATCAAAAGCGCTCTTATCGTTCGGCTTCAAAGGTCACTAACCATATGTATCAAATCAAAAGACACAGAGGTTACCAAAATGTGAGATTACAAATATACCCGGAGAAAGGAATGATGCTTGATGTTTCCTGCACACTGGTTGACGAATTTCCACTTTTTCATTCATTCTCGAAAAGGTTAAGTACCTTTTTTTTGCTTGAGGATGCAAAAAACCGGGAAAATTGCTTTTTATTATTCATATTGTCACTTTGAATTGTCAAAGTGACATAACTGACATTTAAATAAAAACTTCGCTGGTGAAAGACTTTTTAGAATCGCTGATAACTAAATACATTATTTTTCTCTCCTGTCAAAATTGCATAAGTCTGTCTTATTCATCTTACGGATTATTTGAAAGTTATGATTAAACGCAATAAAAAGAAAACAAAAACGGTGAGTATGTCTTTGTTGAATCGTATGACCCGCATGATAAGACTGTATTTGACTATACCAATAAGACGGAGCTCCACCGCATTTTGCACGTAAAATTAAAAATTATTCAAACGAGGTTTTTCCCAATAGGTGGGTTGGAAGACGTGAAACAATCGAATGGCCGGCTAGATCCCCCGATTTCGCTCCTCTCGATTACTTCGTATGGGGTTATTTAAAATATAAAGTATATTTCAATAGACCGGACAATATTGCTGATATAAAAGTTAACAAAACGGAAGAAATTAACAACATAACCTTTGATGTCATATATAATGCTGTACGAAAACTCCAAAATCCCCTCGGCTATTTCAAGCAGTGAATGGTGGTCATTTTGAACATTTAATTTAATTGTAAAGTACATTGAAATGGTATATTACACACCGAGGTGGAAAGAGTTTCACTGTCGTGAAATTAGATAGCTATTATCTCGATACAGGAATGAAACTTCCTACCGAGGTTTGTATACTATTAAGCACAATTTTACATTATTTTTAGAAGCTATAACTCCAGAACGGGTTAACTTATCGGCTTCGAATTTCCACTGTGCAATATGTTTGAGTCCTAGTTTTTGGTTACCATGTTGCCATTTTTAAAATTTGTCTACATTATACAGTGCTTTTCAGATAAAAGTATCCACCTTTAATAACT
>CAJUYI010005779.1:0-14966 GCA_910591695.1 Galerucella pusilla
ACAGGAATGTCAAAATTTCCTAGCGATTTGCGGAAAAAATATTTTATTCAGTTTCTAATTTTATTGGAAATAATGATTAAAAAATAATAAATTCATAAATTGTCTAAAACAAACTGCGAATAAAAGTAACTTTACAAAATGAACATTTATCAAAAACTTTTTGACACTCTGTGTGCTCCACAAAGTTTCCGAATCTAAGTTTAAATGAATTACTCAGCGTAGAAGGTATCACGTTATTTTACCATATATAAATCCTTAACAACATTAAAAGCTTCCTATTCGGCAAGTTAATGAGAAACATAACACGTTACTAAGTAAACCAGAAACATGTAAAATTAATGGATGGCGCTGTGGTTATGTAAGCGAAATGTGAAAAACTTCAATTACCAACGGAAGTGGCGCGAATGAGGAATACATTTTTTAGAAATTTCCTTTATCAAAGGAGTCCAGCTTCTGTGATAAATTGAGGTTATAAAATTAATAGGGATCGGTTTTACTCTATGCAGGTCTAAGGCCAACGTTTTAAATCCCAAGAAAATGTTTCAAAACATTTACCTTGAACAGTTGAATAAAATTATCCTGCTTACCAAGATACAAAGCGTTTTATTGTAACAGTTATTTAATGATATCCAGAAATACAGTAAAAAATAAAATTTGTAAACATGCAGCACGAAATGGGTACGCTTAAAGCTGCAAAAAGTCAATATAGATATACTCCATTCCAAGATATTTCGATTATACGATTACAATAGCACAGTATTGTATCATACTAGATTCTTCGATTATTTTACCACTGAAATGAATGGCAGGTGATTTTATATTCAGGTTTAGTATCTTAATATCACCTACTATGGATAAATTTTATACGAAAACTTGAACTACATTAAATTGTAGTTTCCGAAACAAAGCTAGTGTGTCAATGTTTGCCAGACTTGGATTTTTAATAAAATAATTCTTTCATCTTCAAAAAGTGTCATGAAATTTTCGGAAAAAACGCTTTTTTCTACTAACGTGCGGAAAGTGAATCTTTTCTGCACTAAAAAGCGTGCGGAAAGAGTCACTTTTCCGCACTAGAGCGGAAAGTAAATTTATTGACATTTGAGGAATATACTGACATTTGAATATTCAAAATATGTATTTTGTATATCCAAGTTTACCAAATGACTGAAAAATTAATAAATTTATTATAATGCTGGTATAATTTTTAATAAAAAAAAACTTATTTTTCAATAATTTTTTGATGGCCCTGGTATAAGCCTCATCAAATGAATGTCAAATAATAATAATTAATTTGTTGATATGTATATAATGAGAAATGTTGATTTATGATTACTTTTGGGTTCTTTCCGCATGCTAGTAGAAAAAATAGTGTACCTAACACGTGCGTAAAGTGACTTTTCCGCACGCGATTGCTGGCCGAACTCCGCTAAAGCGTCGTTTGGCCATCTGCAATAGCGTGCGGAAAAGTATCACTTTCCGCACTAGTTAGGTAAACTACTATTTCAACATAATTTTTTTTGGAAATACCACAAAATTGGGAAAATTGGACTGAAATTTTGAGGGAGCGCTCTCAAAAGACCAATATACTAAGGAAAAAATTGACAGAAGTCCAATCTGGAGGGTTTCCGTGTTATGAATTATCAAAATGAAAATAGTAAATAGTATATTAAGTACCAAGTGTCAAGTGTCAAAAATGTTAGTTTAGTCACGAGTTTCCTGAGACACAAGTTGAACGAAGCAGACCTTATGAAACCAGTAACTAAAGATGTTTTTGACACTAGGTGCTTACTATATTTTTTCTACGTTCTCAGGAAAAAAAGAACATAGTTATATCACTTTGATTATATTCACAATATGACTGACAATGACTGACGTGTCATTGAAAAATCGGATGACACAGAAATACAAAATGATCACGGAGTAATAAATATTACAGAAGATACAAACAATTATTGTGATATTTAAGAAACAAAAATAAACGAGATGTGACAAGTGACGGTTTGAGAATGACAAACCCGTTGTTCACATGCGGTTTCAGTGACGGAAGTAGGAAAAATATTTTATCTACGACCACCTTTGAAATTAGTCATTTACGAACCAAAAAAAATGTGTGAAATCATACAATATACAGACGTTGAACAGCGTGCTTAAATGAACAACGCTTTTTATATGGAACTTTCATTATAACACCCAAAAGCGTGCGTAAATGACCAATGCTTTTTAAATGGGGTTTTCATTTTAACACTCTTTTTCAGCTATGTAATGATCGAGTTGCCTCGAATTTAGTCGTTTGTTGTACAAACTTTTGTGCTGTCAGTAAATTTGATAGAAGTGTCAGACATAGTGAAAAATATCATCTGTTATATTTAAAATTTTAATTACACTTATTTTAAATGAAAGAACCTCGAGAAGAATGCATTTCTTCGAATTGCACACCACCTGAGATTAGAATTCGTTGTGTATTTGTTTATGGAAAATTTATTTTCATGTTTTTTAACCCCTTCAGAGCACATTTTTTTATTTTATCCTCATGTAGTCGTAGATAAAGTTTTGTATGACACTTGTGCGTGAAGTACTTTTGCGCACTCGTTGCGAAAAAGGCACTCGATACGTTCGTGCCTTGCATTTTCGCGACTCGTGTGCAAAAGTATAACTTCACGCACTAGTATCATAAATAACTATTAAAATCCACTTTCCGAACAAAAAATCGTGTAGCACACATTTGTATATTTTCCCCAACTTTTCAAAACCGCTGCTTCCCAACTTTAAAATTCTTTATCTCAAAAACTAATCATAGACTTGGATTGTGACCTGGATACTTTTGTTCGGGAAAACAAACCCTACAACATAAATCTGGAATTTATCCGTAATTAGAACGCACCGATAGATAATAATGAAATTTTGAGTGTGCTTGGTCAAAATTGTTTCGTGAAAGTATTTCGAATTTATCCGAGAACGTAGGTATCTGTAGATGTTATTCGGTAAATTATTTTTACAATAGAATATGGAAAATTGAAAATTCACCCTTCAGTTATTTCGAAACTATGCGATTTGAAAATTCCAGAAATCGATTTATAAAGTTATATTAGGAAAAGATTGTCCAAAACTTAATTAAAAATATTTTGGGGGTATATACCAAATTTAAATTAAATGAAAACACCATCACAACAGTAATATAAAATTATTTGCGTGTATGTAATGGTTGTGGTTTTTATAATTTCATTAATTTCCTACTGAAAATTGATTTAATTCGATAGCGGAATTTTTGTTGACAGGCTCATCTAAATTGTCCAAATAATTTTCAATTAAATGTAGATAAAAATTATATTACCATTTGGAAAACACACTCATACCACCCAAATAGCAATTTAAATTCCATAAGGTTTGTATAAACAGCTATAAGATATGTCTTATAGGATACTCAAATTCTTATAACGGTCTACAAAACAATTATATGATCCTTATACAACTGAGAAGAGACCATTTTTATACAACTGTTTGGTTGTATAGCATTTCTATGAAAAGTTTATACAACTCTTATATGACTGTTTTATAATAATAAAGCTACTATAATAGTTATTTATGTAATAAGGATCATAAAGACGATCATTATGGTACAAGTCGATAACACGGCGTGTGCCATAATGATTGTTTATGATTCGTATCACATACAAAATTTTATCTGATGGCAATTTTTGGTGTCAACAACCAAACAGGATTACAAGTTTGCCAATCATCAACTACTGATGTAAAAACTGTAGAATCCATTGGAATTAATATTACAAATTGTAGTAATTGTTCTTTTACCATTTATAATAAATAGTTTTGTACATAGTTATGCATTTTGAATAAACTTTTTTGATCAAACCATTACATGTTTTCCTTATAGAATTTCAATATGGTACTTAGTCCCATAATGAATTCATTATGGTATTTAGTCCCATAATGTCATCAAAATTGAGTGACATAACGTTGTCATTATGACATGCCATCAGATAAAATGATTTAATAGTGTGTCATGTAGTCACATCTATAAAATGGGATTGAAGCGGCACTATGAAGGTCTTACAAAATGGTTGTTTAATGCAATATATTATCAGTGGCGGATCATGACGTTCGACAGACTGAGGCGCAACTTACTTCAGCGCCCCTTTCCTTCTGGAATATGCCTACCCAGTAGGCCGTATATTTAAAAAACAAAGACAATTTTTCTCGAATATTATTTTTGATACGAATTCATTACATATTACATAAAATTTAAAAAATAAATATAAAATTCTGCTGTCAACAATAAAAAAAAAGAGAAAACAAAACATTTCATAAAAAATAAATAAAAAATGCTATCACACAAAAGACTTTAAATATGAACTTTTCTGGACTTTCTTTTTGCAAAGTCATCTATCACATCATCAAAGTTCAGTTTTTGCATGACTTCTCTTTCGATAAAAAGAACTGAAAGGGATTTCAAATTTTCTTGAGATAAACTATTCCGCTAATAATTTTTTATTCGTTTGAGAACGGAAAATGATCTTTCTCCACTTGCGTTACAAATGGGTATGGTTAAAAATATTTTCAAAATGGTTTCAACATTGGGAAAAGTTGAAGATAGACCGTCTATGATTAATTTGTACATATCTTCGGGATTCGACAACTTCATTTCCTTCGCAAAGCTTTTATTCCATGAATACTCAGTATGGAAAAATTTACTTTGTTTTGCCCTGTTTGGCGCCCCCCGCCACGAGGCGCGCGCCTCGTGCGCCTCACCTATGATCCGCCACTGTATATTATTTTGTAATGCTGTTATTTCGAGCACAATGGAAACATTTTGTAATCTAGCAGTTTATAAGAGCATTTGATTTTTTAGTGAAGAATATCAGAACCAAATTATATTTCAACTTGAACGTGCATCATACATTTCATTTGTAGAAATGGAGACGTATCAAAACGACTTGGGCCGCTTGGGCGGACATCGATAGTAAAAATTATAATTTCATTTGGATGGTTTAATAGCACAAATTTTGATGCGCCGCAAATTTCACTGATAGATTATAGGTATAAAATTGACAAGAAAATGAATCGCTTCAATTCTGGTTAAGTTTCAAGTAGAAACTTAATTAATTATGATGAAATAGAATATCCTGAAATACTTTTTTATGACTTTAATAGTTTATCACTTCATATGGATATTCTTTCACAATATAATTTTCTAAATAATGATAAAGTCACATTTTTCAATATAGTTTCATGTTTCCAACTCAATTGCTCATAATGGCGGCGGAAGCAGTACAAGAACTGCTTATTCAAACATGGCGATTTATGAAGCAACAATTTTATCCCAAAAAATGCCTTAAACAATATCTTATTGTCAAATGGAACGGTATACGATAACTGTTTTATAACGAAGAATATTTAGACTAGAAAGTATTTTATAATGCAATTGAATGCTATACAATATTTATTATACATTATACAGCTTCAATAAGACAAGCTTAAGTAACTATTTTATAATGTTGTATAAGCTATTAGTTATATAGTATATTATAGAACTCTTATACAATAGGTATAAAATTCTTATAAAATAATATTTTGGATATTATATAAACTGGCTCATAAGGTATTATATCATTTTAAAAGAAATGATCGTATAATGCGTTATAGCATATATTGTAAAAGTCACTATAGAATCTTTTAATACAACAATTTTCTTTAAAAAACAAAATTATCGCAACCAAAGGCTTAATAGTAATAAAAAGTCCTCAAAACAACGCTATTCGACTATTATACAACAATTCAGTCCTCTTAGAATTCCATTTTGCTAGTTGGGGCATCTACTAATTGAGATGGATGTCAATACGCTCTACATTGTATGAAATAGCTATTAGATTTTATTATTTCTAATTCCAGAATCTAAACTGAGATGTAGTTAGGAAGGAACGGTGGTGATACATTTCTAAACTACCTAATATTTTGTAATAACATTCACCTAATTGAAATATGAAATGGAATTTTAATTAACCAAACTGTGCAAGTGTGCGCTATGATTTATAAAGGGCGTGAAATATCTTCTGCTCTTAAATTGGTAGAACGAAATTAGGGTTAAGAGAAATAAAATTGCTCGCATTAAAAAGCACTGATGTGAAAAATCTGCTATTTTATTACACCAAAGTTTACCGATTTTTCTTTTTTATTGGAAATATAATAGTTTTATGGCAATATTTGAATGCAAAAGTGAAATAATTTTATTGTTTTTTGAGTGCTTCTCCATTGAAAGATGGAAACCTCCAGGCTAACGTCTCGTTCTTAAAATAATTTATCGCCCATAAACTTGTGGTTATTGACAGACCAATTCAATTTCTTGGAAAAAAAAGGAATTTCCCCGGGAAATAAAATTATTACCCTTTTTTTGCTCCGGCCCACGCATAAACTGTCATATGTTTTCGAGGTTAAAACGATCTGCTTCATGTTGAGGAGAGATTTAAATTATCAATTGGCAAAAATGCCGATTTATTTATATTCACAATAATTCGCTCAACAATATTCATTCCACTTTTATATTGACTGTACCTACTCCATAATACAAAAAACTCATATATAGCGTAACTATTGTCAATGTGATGTATATTTTTAATCCCTTTGAAGGAAAAAGCCGCCCAGTGGCGTGCATAAGTTTTTTTTATAAATTCGAATATTGTGAAATAATGCTTTTCAAATGTAATTCAAATTAATATTGTGGATTGAAATTAACCTGCATAAAATTTGTCATACAATTCAAGGTCATCACATTAATGACGAATTCGACAAGGTAAATGAATGTAGCAAGAAAATAAAAAATACCATCTAATAGTATATGTTTTCACGAGTAATTTGCATTTTGAAAATTTGAAAAAGCTGTGGTAGGAGCCGAGAAAATTTTTTTCGAAAAATCCATTTTTCGGTCGATTTTTGAGTTGGAATTGCCGATAACTTGAAAACAAAGCATTTTTCGAAAAAATATCAAGAGTCAAAAAGTGTTTATTTTTATCCATTTTACCTTAAAAAATGATTAGCGTAACGATTTTCTCATTTTCCGTAATTTTGCAAGTTTTTGGTTAATAACAAATGACTGACCATCGGGACAAAAAAATGTTATTGAGGTTTTTTGTTGCTAATAATATAATTAATCGATTCCAATTGGTTTTTTCCTTGCGTTTTGTAGTGGTCGGTCAACTCGCTTTTTTGTGCATCTTTTTAGGGGTGCGCCGCTCGCCTAATACCAGGGAATGAAGAAGTTGATCGCCTAGCTTGTCAATATCCAAATATCAATGCACCTATGCTAGAAAAATATCCACTTATAGTTCACAAATCCACAATCAAAACGTTGATAGATCAACTATTTGGCATAAAACAGATGACAAATTAAAAGAAATCAAACCACAAGTTACAACAGTTCTCCCTACCTCCCACAAAAGAAAAGTCCAAGTTATACTGAATAGACTGCTTATCGGGCACACACAATTAACACACCAACACCTCATGAAAAAAGAACCCGCACCCACCTGTCAAAATTGTCACACATGAATGTCCAATGTATGACGCAGCAAGAAAAACCAACAAATTAAGATCCAACCTAAACAGTATACTCTCATCAAATGAAAATGAAGTCCTTGGCTATCTAAAAGACATTAACCTCAAATCAAAAATTTGGAAAAACAGTTACAATTATTTATACCTTTTATTTTTATATTATGTTATTGTAAAATTGCAACTATTACTATAAAATTGTATTGTCTCCCTCGCTAATAACTCTTAGAAGTTGATAATTGTTTTGAAATAAAAAATAAAAAAAATGTGCCCACCTCTAGCTTATTTCTCTCCTGATATTTGTTGTGTGAACTGGAAATTTATATTAACATGTAAATACGTACTTGGAAAAGTGATACTTTTAGAGATATTGTAATAAAAATGATAGAATTTGCCTTGGGAGAAATATTTTTTTGAATAATTTCCAATAAAGTGCGTTACATAGAAACAGTTTTTTGTATAAATAAATTATTAAGAAAAATAATAGCAATTAAAAGTAGAATTAAGCTGAATTTTCAACTTTATGGCATAAAAAATGATATATTAAAAGTGTTTACCTCCATCTGGTAGTTGGTGCAGCTCTAACCATAATTCCAAACACATGCACAATTTAAAGTTTTCAATGTTAATTAATACTAAACCGTTCCAAATTTCACTTATTTAAATCTAAAAATGAAAAAACGCCCTATCATTTTAATTTTCTTCATTATAAATGGACCGGTCCATTTTATTTCTAGTGGGAGTAGCCTTCCGAAATTAAAATTGTAGAAAAACAGATATAAAACCTCCCCTGTATAAGATTACTAGCGAGAAAACTATCATATATATTCAAAATAACACTTTCCGCGTAAATTTTCACGATTTTACAATTAATTATTCCAGATTTTAATAAAAAAGTACCTAAGTATTCGCACACGATCACGTCAATCAACGCCGACTTAAACTATGAGCCTTTGTTCTAATACCTACCTAATTGTCAAAACCTGCTATCACAGCTAGGTTGATAGCAAGGACGTTTTTTGTAGTATCACCTGTTTACATATTTTTAGTGGAGAATGCATCGAATTCAATATTTTATACAGAGGCGCGGTTGGGATTTAATTAAAAGGCTCAAATATTCTCATAATATTTTTAAAATCTATGATATTTAAGGAAACTAATGAGCAATAATAATATTCTAAATAAATAATGTTTTAATAATATATTTTGGATAGTAAATTTCGTATTTAAATGTGTTAAAACATAAGAAGGGAAGCTGTGGAGTGATTTTTGAAGAAAGGGAGGTGGAAAGAAAATTGAATATTGTTATAGATTTTTGGTTGGTCAAAATTAAATGATTTCAAAGATAGGAGCACTCGATTCTTACTATCTTGAAACGCGCAGATTAATTCCGAAAACTTTTTCGCACACTTAATGTCAAAAACCGGTGACAATACAATATAGTAGTAAAATATAGGGTCTTCCATTTATAACGCAACCTTAAACTCGATTTCTATCGACTTTAAGCGCTCAGATTAATTTCATAGTACTCTCATTTTCACAAATAAATAAATGCGTCGAATTTTTTTCATTTTTCACAACAAAAAAAACTTGAATCAGCCCCAATAAATTGAAATCCAATTGATGCGCTGGTCAATTTATTGCAGTGGTCAGCAAGATCAAACCTACTCAGTTAACTATTAATGTATTCATTCAGTTCACTACGCACAATTTGCATACAATTTATACATGGAATGATACCCATTCATCAAAACAAACTACCAATACAAACAATATATTCTAATTCAAACCGAGCAATTAATATTCGATACATGTATATAAGCAGATTCGTTTGTTTGTGAATGAGGATAATGAAAAATCAACATTATTAACGGAAATGTTAAATGAGGCAGAGTTATAGAATTCCAAGCAATTCATCACTCAGTCTTATCTTCTGTCCTTGTGTATGGGACTGAGCCCCTCCTAAACGTCTGGTACCGATTTTGATGCCATTTTTTATGATTGTTTAAGTGAATTCGTGAATCAGTAAATGGCACTGCAATCAGGTACATTTATTTGACACTTTGCTTTTGGTACAGTCATTTAAAAAAGTGAGTCGAATTTATGAAAACTAATTTGTTTGCCTGCGAATATGCAGAAAAGTGAACTTTTTATGGCAACCTTATCCTTTCTATCATAATTAATAATTGTCAGAATTTGTATAATAGAATTAAACAAGAGGTTAGGTTAGTGCAGGCACGTCAAGAAGCTCCGGCTCCTGGAAGATATTCCAGTTCTGGCTCGAGCGGCTGATGAATGCCTGCGTAAGTACTACTTACTACCCCATACAGGGCCATGATCCGGGATAGAGAGTCCTGGGAAAGAGAGTGGAATACACAGCCTAATGGGACCGTCTGGTACACAGATGGCTCATGCTCCGGTGATAGAGCAGGGGCTGGAATTTACTCCAGGAACCCAAGAACACAAGTTTGTGTACCATTGGGTGATGGTGTATCTGCATATCAGGCCGAGATATATGCTATCTTGGAATGTGCGCAGATAAACCTAGACAGAGGTTATGTGGATCGATGCATAACCATATACTCCGACAGTCAGGCAGCAATTAAAGCCCTGAGTGGGTATACCAGCAACTCAGGACTTGCACATTGAATGATCTAATAATGAAGCTGAAAGTTCTGTACACCCTGTAAAGAGATATTTAGTGTTCAATCGTGGAATACATTCAACGAATGTCCAACTATTTAGATGTAAGAGAAAATTTACTAGAATTTGTTATATCAATGAGTTATGTTCACATTTTTAAAATAGTCAGCATAACTTGGAACCCTCTGTATTTAGGTATAGGGAACCATTATTAAGGAGCCTTTTATTTTTTAGGGGCAATTAGAAAATGCAATAAAATATAGGGTGTTCCATGAGAAAAAATATAACTTTGATACGCCACACTTTATTGGATCACACTGTATATTTTAAAATAATTTCAAATTATAGTTTAAGTTGGAGTAAAATTTGTGTTATGAAATGATTTTCCAAAAAAATTATATTTTCTTCGATATTTGTCCGGTCCCGGACTTTTGCCGAGCTCTGTACATATTTCAAGCCATAACAGAATCAACTAATACTTTTTCTCCCCATTTATCCTAATTATCGTTATATGACCAGACAAATGTTCAATTTTCATATACATTCCCTTTTTTTAAATAATTTAACGCTGAAAATCTACTGTTCCATGTTAAAGACTGTTAAACTTAAGAACTAAAATTGTTTTCTTTTGTTCCTCCATCTTTTGAGACGAAGCTTCTCTCCACATTATTTTCCAGTTCACTGTTGATAAAATGCCTTGAAAATTGTTGTAGCATAGATATTCAAACAATTGTTCCAGTCTTATCAGCTTCTGCTCTATTGTAGTAACGCCCCGATTCTCCCACCGCTTTGTGTGTACTCCAGCCTTATCACCTGCTTTTCTCCGGTTCCCCAACCACTGTTCCTTTTTCTCGTTCACAGCTCCTCCAATAATTGTATTCACCTATTGAACCGGATAAATATCTTTCAATTCTGTATTACTTAGCTCAAAACCTTTGAACCTTCTTCTATTTTCTATGCAGCATTAATATAATTTTCATTAGTATGCCTTGCGATATACATTACTAATTGGAAATATTCTGATAGTAGAATCCTGACTAAAAATTATGAATATTTAACCCAAAACACCCGAATAAAATGTGAGTGCTTACTTAGTTACAGGGTGTTTTGCTTAAAAATCTAAAAACTAGTTGTGCTCAGTACTTTAAAACTGTTTTACGTATTCATTTCATATCTGGCAGTGACAGGTTAATCGTTCCCAAATTCTACGACACTGGCGGAATGGAAATTTTAGCACAATTTTTCGATTCTCCAATACTTTTTACGTAAATAAAGTACTCTCTTGTCATAACGATAAGGTCAATATTTCTCGAGATATTTTAAGTTAAGCATGAAGCTGCCCAATATAATATATGCCTAATATATTTCTCAAGGTTAGGAGATGATTTAGCCAAAAAATTAATAAGCTTATTGAAGTGAACGGGGGTGACATAGAACATTTGTTATAAAAGGTTTTTAGGTACTGTTCGTTTCTGATATTTCCGATATGTTATTAAAATTGTAGGTACTTTTATCCATCCGCTCCTTTGATAGTTGTGTTTCCCATTGTTGACACGGATTGAAGTTTCATTTGCGTGTCAAATGCAATTCACTGGTCTAAAACATCGACATAGTAATTACACATCAAAATTGGGTTTCCAAGTTTCAAAGTACTGAGCACGAATAGTTTTCAACTTTTCAAACAAAACACCCTTTTAACTTAGTAAGCAGCTACATTTTATTTAGGTGTTTTTGGTTGAATCTTTATAATTTGAAGTCAGGATTCTACCATAAAATTATTTCCAATTAGAAATGAAGCACCCTGTATATAGGGTGGAAGATGGAAGAATGCTATTGCGTGAAACAGGAATTTTAGAGAGGTAAAACATATTTCTAGCATCTTTTGAATGGTCGACGAAATGAGGATAAAGAGCTGGTTAGTGAAGAAAATGTAGAAAAAATTTTAGATCTGCTTTCGAAAGAATGTGGTCCAAGTAGAGATGAAATAAAATAAATTATAGATAATTTGAAGAATGATAAAAGTCTAGGGGGCGACCAAAGAGCAGCGGAAATTTTTAAATATGGAGGAACGCGACTAGATGATGAAATTACAAAAATTACTGCAAAATATATGGGAAGAAGAGCGAATGCAGACAGAGTGGACCACTATAATATTTCCTGTATATGAAAAAAGCCATAATCACAGATGTAAAGCCTTATTGAATGTGGCTGACAAGATACTTGCGACCTATATATTCTAAAGGAAAACAGGGAAAATATTATCGGAGATGTGGATTCGGACGAGGAAGGAGTTCAGTGGAGCAAATCCTTATGCTACGAACGATACAGACTGAAAGTTATCAATTTGGAAAGCAGACGGTCGTGCTATTCGTCGACTTTAAACAAACATTTGATAAGGTGGAAAGACTCAGGAATAAGTAGAAAACTGACCAGAATTATTGGATTTAAGAGTACAAAATTTTGAAAATCGAGTGAGAATAAATAACTGTATGTCAGATGAATTTATCGTAACTGGCTATTTACATCAAGTATTTACCAGTAGTAATATATCGAGTGAAAATGAAAATTATCCATGATCCTGGATTTCAGCGGAAAAGAGCAAGAATGCGTGTAATGTAATAGTGCATGATTATAAAGTAATAATTACTCCAAATTAACAATTAAACAATATCCCCCCATTGTTGGAATGTCAATTGTTACTGATGAATTAAATTCATAATTAACTTGAATTTGAATAGTTCCTAAATGTTTGTTGTTAACTAAATATAATGAATATTATTTGGGGTCAAAACAAATTTTACCCTTTCCGCCCCTTAAATTGGTTCAAAATACGTATAGAGTAACGGTGTAATTTTTTCAGATTGAAAAAAAATATTCAACCCTTGACCACGCGGGTTGAAGTTTTCCATTTTAAATTATATGGAGTTTTCCTACGTTTGCAGTCACTATTTTACTGTGGGCCTGAATTTGTTTGTTAAATCTTGAAATTTTCAGAAATAAGTTCAGAAAAATAGTGACTGCAAACGCAGGAAAACGCCATGTATTTTAAATGCAACACTTCAACACCCGTGGTCAAGGGTAGAACATTTGTTTAAAAATCTGAAAAAATTACAGCCTTACTTTTCACGTATTTCGAACCGATTTAGGGGGTAAGGTAAAAATTATGTTGACCCTAAATAAAGACCACCCTAATCTACATGCAAAATCGACAGCTCCCTGCTGCCCATAACCGTCAATATTATCATTTTAAGTATATTTAAATCCTCTTTGTTCAAATCCATAGTTTTGATGAACCAGTTTCATTAATGTATCCGTGAAAATGTACTAAATATTTTAATACATTTTGCTTGGAACTGAATCAAAAATGTGATGCGTTAAAAATAATAACGAACCAACCAAGCCATGCTAGGAATGGACACTTTAGACATTTCCATTTTCCTGTTGAATAGTTGTTCATGTAATACTACAAAGTTTGATACCGAGATCCTTAATCTGTGAACTAATAATTCCGCGGTTATGCCCTTTTGATGTTTAATCAACTGACAAGTTACGAGTTTGCTAGTTATTGGATGAAATCCCTCAGCGATTACAATAATATTGGTTTCATCGACTGAGAGTCGAGTGAAGTTTTTTCTTCAGTAATCAGAAACAGACTGATTTTATACCTGGGAGGATTAACAGGATGGTAGAAGTGGAAAAAAATATAGGATGATGATGAACATTTTTTGAATTTCCGTTGGTAAACCTTTCGTCACATTTCGGTTGAATTTCTCCTGGTTTTAATGCCTTTTGGATCATTGGGACTAAAAGGGGAGTACCTATTGTGTCTCTTTTTCAAGGTATACTTTGGCAAGTTTATCTAAAGCCGTGAAAGGAATGCAGTCGAAATCATTAGATATTGCCACGTTTAGCTATGAAAAAGCTAAAGTGCTAAGTATGTAGTGAAAATAATTAGAAAAGGGACTTTTTATTATTAACAATATGATTAAACGTTAACTCTGCAATGTGCTTTTTTCCTTGGATTTTGTCTATTAACATTATGTTTCCAATTTATGAATATTGAAAGATGAACACTTTTCCTAATTTGCTTTGGGGTTCTTCAAGCTCTGGCAGCGTTGTGCGAAAACCATAATGACCAAACCCCCCGAACTACATTATTGGTGATTTTTATCGAAGGGCCTGACCAGCTGACTTCTTATTGGCAGGCGCCCGCGTGTGTTCTTCTCTCTCACTGCATAAATTGATTGATATTGATTTATCCAGTGGCGTTGGCATTGTCAGTGACCTTTGTATTTTCAGTTTTACCTGGTAAAATAGGTACCGTACGTCATTTGTAGGTTTATGATAGATATGCACCATGTTTCCTCGCCTCTTACCGATGCCCCGTAGTTTCAGATAAACTTGCCAAACTAAAGTCGTCAAGCTACAATATTTTTCAAGAGTTTTAGATGCCTCGTGTACGATAAGACTGAAGGGACTATTCATACCATTTTCATATGTAGGTACTGTAGACAGTTCAGAGATAAGATGTTTTATATATGCTGCTTCCGTTGTTCGTTGTGCTTGTGCGTGACGCCACAGTCGTCACGACTTTTAAGCAAAACGAACATGATTTTTTAGGATCCTCAAAACCACTTGTCATGTGCCAGTGCCAATGAATTTCCTGTGGTTAATTTCCGTGGCTTGAAGCTCATAATTTTCGGTTTGTGCTCAAGGGGCATTCATTCATTCATTCATTCAAACGTTTGGGTTGTGCTCAACAG
>CAJUYI010005780.1:0-14966 GCA_910591695.1 Galerucella pusilla
ATCCTGCCATCAGTCATCAGTTCATTGAAGATTACTTCCAAAAAGATAATAAAATTGATAAAAATTATGGTCCAATATACAATGATGAAATCGGTTGGTCATTAGGTAAACGTCGAATTGCGTTTGATGGAAAAACCGGTAACATACTACCTGAGAGAAACAAAAAAGGAAGATATGTAATTGGAACACCAGGCTTGTATGATCTTCTATTTTACCGAAACCCCAGTTACAACGATCAAGATTTACAGAGCTATAAAAATCTTTTGACAATAACTGAAGTTCACTTAAACAAGTTAGATCGTCTTAAGGGGTCAAGTACTGAAAAATATCACTACATCATAAAACCTTTATTCAAAACAAAATCTCTAACGACAACGGATAGATCGTCCCAGGTATTGATTCGTCTAAAATCGATTCCTTCAGCAAAAGGAAAAGGTATCGATCATTTAACATGTAGTAATAAACCTATGGAGTATATTTATTGGGACGATCCCAATGAATTAGTGGATCAGTTAAAGTTGTTGATTGCTTCGAAAGAGGCAGGTAATACGTCACATGACAACGAAATAGTAGCAATTATCAATGAGCTCAAGGAGGCTGATGAAATAGAATAATTCAAGCTGAATCTTATTCATTTCAATTATGCCTATCGATAAATTCGGACATAGACAGAAAACGTTATATGCGCGTTTACCGGCAAAAATTACGTTTCTTCATACACCGGACGGTAATATTGATATTGAAAATGTGAAAATTTGTAATGTTAAGGAACCGACAACAGATAGTGACGCTGCAACAAAAAAATATGTTGATGTGCTACTGAGAGACTTGCGTACTATCAACTCACCATTAATTAAAACACATGGTATGGTGCTGCAGCAACAAGACCTTGATATACCTAAAGGATTTAGAATTTTTACGATCAATTATGTCACCATTATCTGATTGCTTAACAAAATCAGCTAATAATGTGGTATTAACTTTGAGTAAAGGCATTTCTTTCAAAACATTCTAAATTTTACATTTGAATGGTTCAAATGCATCATTCAAAAATGTTTTTGGTTCTTTATGTGATAAATTTATAATAACTCCCGTTTCAACTCTACTATTATTAATAGCATTCACATTAATCCATTTAACTCTTTTATTATGTTTTAGGCCTAAACCAACATGATTCTTATTACGCATGGCTTTAATGAAATATTGTATACCTACGCTTAAGTTCTGCAATTTTCGTATACATTTTTTTTCACCCATTGAGCAACTTATTTTTTTCATTGTATATGTACATCTTCGTATGTGGCTTTTAATTATTTTGATTACATTATTTGCATTGATCTGAATAATTATTCTTCAACAACTTAAACATTTTCTCCATTGTTCCAACCATTGAGTGAAATAAAAATTTTTTCGCAAATGTACCTTCATAATATTTCGAATTATTTTAAAGGAAATTAAGTCTTCTAAGGATGATAGAATAATTGTAATCTTTAAATTCAACAATGTGAGATTGATAGTTTTTCGTTACCCCATGCAATAAGAAAAATGTCACAGTATTTTCTAGTCACTATTCTTACAGCTAAAATTTAGTTAGTTTTCCGTACTGGAATGAAAAAAAAATCGAGAAATTTGTGTTAATGTACCTTAACAATTTTCAATAATTTCGAACGAAATGGCTAGACTAGTTTTTCCTACATCTACCAGGCTTCTGAAAATAATGGAATACTTCTTGTCTTTGAATTCGGTAATGCAATTCGATAATTTTATGTCACCCTTTGCGGTAAAAATGTTATAGTTTTATCCAGTTCCAATAATACAGCGTCTCCGTACTTTACTTAAAAAAAAAGGTAGAACGTGTCGCGGGACACACGGTAGGAACTTTAGTTCCTTTTAAGCAAAAGTTATGTAATACATCTGACGTTATAGATAAACAATTTGCATATTCTTTGGTGGTTGAGTAGTAAGCACACCAGACTCTCACGCGGTAGACCCGGGTTAGATTCCCCGCGAGGAATTTTTTTTATTGTTAATTTTCGGGTCGTAGAAAAAATATGCTGCTCGACTCGTGTGGATTGTCCATATCGCACTTAAACGACCTCGTACGATATGGCCATCATATCCACACTAGTTGCACAAACTACAATTTCTTTCAAAATATGCCCTTTTATATTTAAAAACTACCTGCCAAATGTCAAATCAATTTATCCATCCATTTTCAAGTTATCGAATTAAAACATTCAAGTTTTCAAAATTTCAACACCCTGTATTTCGAAAAGTAGGTAGACCCCTTAATCGCGCAAAAAAATTATGAAAATAATAGTAAACTAGTACACTAGCACTAGCACTGCGAATACCAGCTTTGCATAGAATTTCAATATAGCATCGGTGGTTCAGTGGTTAGAATGCTCGCATTGCACGCGGGCGGCCCGGGTTCGAATCCCGCCAGAAGCATATTATTATGAATCGCTGCTTCGTAAACGAGAGAGAGACTAAGGAGGCACAAGCACGCAAGCGAGGCACATAACAAAGCAACGTAACATAACGTAGCGTAACGTAACGCGTAACGGTCATATCTTTTGCGTCGCGACCCCTGGTCGCTCAAACATAACCTGGCGTAAAGAACTAAAGTTCCAAAAATATATATCGATTAATCAATCACCCGATTAAATTAATTGATCACCCGATTAATCGATTATTTTTCGATAGATCGATTATTTTGCCCACCCCTAATGTACACCACTGGATCAAGAATTGAAAAATGTTTTTTCTACACCCGCATAAATATTATCCATCTTTTCTACACCCATATGTATATTATCCATTTCCTGCACAGTTTAAAGAATGGAAATGTAGGCCTTATCGGTTAACTGAACGTATATTATGATTTCATATACATCCTGGAACGTACTTATATGAAATCCACCAATCAGTATTCGCGTTTAGTACTCGTCACTCATCTTTTTTTCAATTTAAAGAAACGTCAAAAAAGTCTCTCTCAGAAGCACTGGATTAAGAATATTTATTTACAAAAATGAACAAATAAAATAGTCCGTATAAATTGATAACAAATAATACTAAAAATAGAATAGAATGGGTAATTGAGGAGCTACCGATGGACATGTCCTTTTAATAGATCTCGGTGGTTGAGTGGTAAACATGTCAGACTCTTACGCGGTAGACCTAGGTTCGATTCCCCATCAAACAACTTTTTTTTAATCATGATTTTATTTTTAAATAATTATTCTGCTTGATATTGATAACAACTACAGGTGTACGCTTGAAATATTTCGTATTTTGCATATTTATTGTAGATAAAGGTACGATACCTACCCTTCGTGCGGGAGTCCGACTGGCAACATCTACTTATAACAGCTTCGCACATTTAAAAAGGGAAACCGTAACATTGTACAAATTGTACATTTAAGAACTGTACGTTTATCACAAAAAAATTAGTGAAGACATAAAATTGAATTGGTACGATTATAAATAAAATTGTTGAACATTTTAAATTTCAAGTTATATTTATTTTACAGTATATTCAAATGTTTATTTTCTAGATTTTTTCTTGAAGGGATCGTAGAAAAAATATAATGTTCGAATCGTGTGGATTGTCCATATCCACACTAGTTGCACAAACTACTATTCTGCACAGTTTACAAAATGGAAATGTAGGCCATCAGTTAACTAAACGGATATAATTTCATATACATCCTAGAACGTATATGAAATCCACCAATCAGCATTCGAGTTGAGTATCCGTCATTTATCTTTTTTCAATTTAAAAGAAACGTCAAAATAACTTGTCAAAGTTTCTCATAGAAGCGCACTGGATCAAGAATATTCATTTACAAAGATAAACTTGAAAGAAATAATCCGTACAAATTACCAACAAATAATACTTAAATCAGAATAAAATGGGTATTTGAGGAGACCTCAGATTTTATAAAATTATGTAATAGGTACATCTGACGTTATAGAAAAACAATTTTCATATCTCTCAGTGGTTGAGTAGTAAGCAATCCAGACTCTCACGCCGTAGACCCGGGTTCGATTCCCGTGAAAAAGTTTTTTTTTAATTGTTACTTTTATTTCAAAAAATAATTATTCTCCTTGATAATAATAACAACAACAGGTAGACGTTTGAAATATTTAGCAGAATATTCATTATTATAGATAGTGGTACGGAACCTTTCATGAGGGAGTCCGACTGGCAACATCTACTTAGAACAGCATCGTATATTTAAACAGCATCGTATATTTAAAAAATGAAACCGTAGCTCTATACAAATTTCAAGAACTGTACGTTTACCACAAAATTAGTGGAAACATAAAATTGAATTGTAAAATTTTTAATTTGAAGTTAGGTATATTACAGTTTATAGAAATTTTTATTTTCTAGATTTTTTCTTAAGTGGATCGTAGAAAAAATATGCTGCTCGACTCGTGTGGATTGTCTGTATCGCACTTGAACGATTGAGCACTCCGCCTACGGCGTCGTGCTCAAACTTCGTCCTCGTGCGACATGGCCATCATATCCACACTAGTTGCACAAACTACAATTTCTTTCAAAATATGCCCTTTTACATTTAAAAACAACCTGCCAAATGACAAATCAATTTATCCATCCATTTTAAAGTTATCGAATTAAAACATTCAAGCTTTCAAAATTTCAACACCCTGTATTTCGAAAAGTAAATGTGCTAGACCCCTTAATCGCGCAAAACAAATTATGGAAATAATAGTAAAAATTTATCCGAACAAATTCAAGTAGATCACTAGCACTGTGAATACCAGCTTTGCATAGAATTTCAATATAGCATCGGTGGTTCAGTGGTTAGAATGCTTGCATTGTACGCGGGCGGCCCGGGTTCAAATCCGGGTAGGAGCATATTTATTATTATGAATCGCTGCTTCGTAAACGAGAGAGAGAGACTAAGGAGGCACAAGCACGCAAGGCACATAACGAAGAAATGTAACATAACGTTTCGTAACGTAACGCGTAACGGTCAGATCTTTTGCGTCGCGACCCCTGGTCGCTCAAACATAACCTGGCATAAAGAACTAAAGTTCCAAAACCTTGATAGTAAAATTCCTCACAGTATAAAAAACGTTAAAATCCTCTCATTCAAATTTGATGTCTCCCACACTTTTTTAAAATGTAGTAGTGAATTTTCACTTAGGATAAAATGTCTTTTAGAATTCCGACTACTCACTTTTTCAATCAAAGGAAAAAATTCAAAAAAATACTTACTTTTGTATATATTTTCCAGCAACACTTGAACTTTTTTTTCTTAAGAATTGATATACCAGAATTCAGTACTGCTAATATTCACAGTGCCGATTTTTTGTGGATATACGGCAGGGCCAGATTTTCAAACACTCCGGGGTGGAACGGGTTCATGGGTAAACTGACTTAAAATCTTTCTTATCAACGTTCTAAAATAATATGCTTGCCGTTCGTTGAACATCAGCCAAGCGATCCAAGTAGGTACTATTTTCACCGTGTTGAAATATGCAGCCGAAAAGGCCCAAACTTCAGACCCTCAATTCTGCTTTGTTGCATTCGACCAGCCTTTGTACCAAAAAGCAACCGAAACTGTTGTATCTTCCATCGACAGCGACTCCATATCTAAAATAATTACCAGGCTGGGTGGATTTCACCTGCTTCTCTCTCATCTTGGCACCATTGTGTTTATTATGGTGGAAAGTGGGCTAGAGGAAATGCTGGGTAGTATTTATGCTCCTGGAACATAAAAAAATGCTTTATGGGCATGCGTACCATCGGGCAATGCGTGCACATTCACTAGTTGTTTCTGCTCTATGCGAAAGAATATTTCAAGAGATTGAATTCACATATATGATGAAGAGTCAGGGATCCAAGAATTGTTCATTAACTTTGATTTTATTAACTATAGCAATGTGAACGATTGTGAATTTATAACAAGCGCAAATGTTTCGATATATCGAAACAGTTGTCAATTTACTTGCAATTTACACATTTTAACAAATATATTGTGGAGACATTTAAAAACAGTTAGTTTCATTTAAAACCATATGATGAGTAGATTCCACGAAGTGAGGGTTTATACAGTTAACTCAATGAAAAATTTATTCAGAAAATGAACGAAATTGCGAGGCGAGGGAAAACAGCCAAGTTATGGATACAATATATCCGCATGTAATGTTCCCTTATTTTCATGCGGCTGACCATTTCAATTATGCACGATCAGCGCATTTGTACTTACAGGAAATGAGAGGTTACATTAGATCTATACAAGCTGATCCAACAAATAATGCACGACGCATGAAATATGACGTACAGACAAATTTTGGTCGAGCTCCTTTACGTACATGTCGACTGAACAAGACTTGATAAGAATGGTTAAAGTTGGTGGTGGATTGAGAAACAGAGGGTTTAATACTAGTGCAACTACAAACTACAAAGTTCATAAATATAGTCAAAAGCGCTCGTATCGTGCGGTTTTTAAGGTCACTAACCATATGTATCAAATCAGAAGATACAGAGGTTACCAAAATGTGAGATTACAAATAATCCCAGAAAAAATAATGATGGTTGATGTTTCCTGCATACTGGTTGATGAATTTCCACTTTTTCATTCATTCTCGAAATAATCTGTCAGATTAAATACCATTTTTTTATGAGGATGCAAAATACCGGAAAATTGCTTCTTATCATTTATTTTGTCACTTTGAATTGTCAAAGTCACAAAACTGACATTCAAATAAAAACTTCGCTGGTGAAAGACTTTTTAGAATCGCTGAAAGCTAAATACATTTATCATTTTTTCCCGTCAAAATTGCATGTCTGTCCTATTCATCTTACAGATTTTATTTGGAAGTTATGATTAAACGTAATAAAAGGAAACAAAAACGGTGAGTATGTCTTTGTTGAATCGTATGACCCGCAAAATAAGATTGCATTTGACTACAGTATCTCTTCCTTCCATGGTTGATATGTGTGACCAAATGGAGAAGTTTTGTGGGGTCCGGTTCAATTCTAGGGATCAGCTCGTCGAATTAGCATAACGAAATAGTCGGAAAAATATTTTAAAAGTTATTTTGCTTATGAACTAGCTCATTTTCCACTGAGCATATTTGAAAACGGCACGATGTGAAAAACCGCCAAATCTGCGTTGCTTAATCTTCTCTCACCAGAAAAAGAACGCATTGACAGAACGAAATGCGCTTATATCTTCGATGGGGGAATGTTATTACATTGTGTCCCCTGGACCTCGACCGAGCCATTCAAAGACATTTCCGCCAGATACGTCAAATATTTGGAAGAACATTTTCCAGAGGGAGTGATAGTAGTATTCGATGGCTATGCCCTCAATTCTAATGGCGTCAAAGGGGCTGAACGTTTACGGCGCGCGAGTCACAAGTCTTGTCCTGACATCCAATTCGATCCGAACATGGCCTTAACGGTTGCAGTGGCGTAACTAGTCTGACTGCGCCTCGTGAACACATTCTCCCCCCCCCCCTGCGCCCCCGGAAGGCCTGCGCCCCAATGCACCGCATTGGTTGCATAGGCGCTAGTTACGCCACTCAACGGTTCCAAAGGACAAGTTTTTATCCAGTAACTACAATAAAAGTCGGTTCATCAATAATTATTTGGGAGAAGCCTTGCAAAAATATAAAATTTCCACTTTAGAAGCTTTGGATGATGCAGATTCATTAATTGTACAAACAGCGCTGCAAAAAGACTCCGAAGGTGACCGACCGTGGAAAATATCACGTGCCGTACGCCAATAATTGTCGAATAATCGACCATGGCCAGGGTTTTCACTTACGGACTCCGTAAGTTAGCGAGTAGAGCGACCTACAATTGGTTCCTAAAGTCCAAAAGATGCAGATCAATGTATTCCAAGCCCATCGAGCGGAAATTCAGCAAGAAACCACCATTTCTATTTAGTATGAAAATTATAGATTTTTCGAAGTCAGTTCTTGCAAAAATATTGTTATTGCGGAAAAATTGGTGGGGACCATTTTTGTAGATAATAAGACGATCTTCATTTCTATTTGAGAAAAAATATTCCATTCAGATATTAGCGTTAGACCCGTTTTCCAGGGGGCCATTTCCCCCCCCCCCTTCCGTAAACTCAATGGCGTAAAGTTTTTCCTCGTTTAAAAACACCTGCCATGACCTATAAATTAAGCCCAAAGTGAAGTCTTCAGTTACATTCGATATTTTCGGGTGTTCAGTTACTGGACTATTAATAAATTGAAATATATTTCAATATCACTACGTTTAATGGATAATTCATTATTATTCCTTGGGAAATGAAAGATAAAAGCTATAAAAGTTTCTTATGCAAAAAAAGAAAAGATTATTATTATTATTATTTATTGACATAATGTGGAAGACTTGTAATTCCTTGCATTTTAACCAAAGTATGCCATATGTATACTTACACACTTTTCTCGCCGCACCACTTTTTGAACCTATTGTAGGCTATATCGTATAAAGATCTTGACTTCGTAGGCAGCAAATTGCTTATTGCAATATTTGCAGCCTCCACAATCTCTTCCGACTCACAATTATTCATTGTGGACTAAACAAACTTAAACCTAAGCCAAACTAGCACCTTAATTTGACAATTCTGTTTGTTTGTTTATTTTGTTATTATGACATTAACTCAACGACTACTAAATAAATGTTCAAATCCGAATACTCCATAATGACAAAAGATGTGTTTTTAAGTTAATGAGACCGTGGAAAAAATAGTTCATTTCGGGAGAGATGCTATTTTGTCCTCGGTGCATTGTAGCCCTTGGGCTTCAAAATGCACCTCTGCCAAAATAACGCATTCCTCTCCCTTATAGTATAATGCACTATTTCCGCCTACCTCTAACCAAAGTATACATTTCCTAGCCTCATTGTAGGGCGGAAAAGAACTTTTACTCCCTAGGGAGGAGAAGTAAATGTCATGGTACGTCATCAATGAAATAACGTATACGGCATTGTAGTATCTCTATGCATTGACGACCTCTACTATATAATATTATATAAGAATAAATTTTATCGTTTATTTATAGAACACCCTGTATTTTGCAAAATGGTAGAGATCAATAAATCGTTATTTTATTTCAACGATTTTTACATTGACAATTCGGCTTCAATTTATAGATACGTCCGGTTTTCGAATTTAGGACAGAAATATTATATACCTAGCCCTATGGTCCTTTGACAGATTATCAGTTCCAAAGTGAGTTGGGTACTCTATAATACATCAACAAAATATGAAATAATATTTAAAGAATGTGTGATTCAAGCGAATTTGAGAGAGGCGGAAAAATCATATGTATAACATGGGAGTAAAATGCATTTTCCTCCCTTGAATGATTACTGTGAACCTCATCCTCGGGAAGAAAAGTAGCATTTTGCTCCCTTGTTATACAAATAGCTATTAACAAGCGGCGGAGTATATTATAAACTATTGTACGGTTATAATTTAGATATAAATAATTGTAATACGGTGTTTTGGAGAGGAAAGTGTCGGCTTTGAGATGGCATTTTTTTTGTCATAGCACATAATCATTTTTGGCAAATTACTCAATATAATATAAATATTATATTCTAATAAAAAACCAAGTATCTCAATTAAAAATATCTTATATAATAAGGTGGCATTGAAACAATTTTTCGAAGAATAGAAACTGTTATTTAGGTGGTCTGTTCCATGGATAAAATTTACGTATAATCAATTTTTCCTAATTACGAAATACGGCACTTTTCATTATTTTGTAAATTATAGGAATCTTGAATTTACAAGAAAATATACAGGGTGATTCATTACTAATTGGAAATAATTTAATAGTAGAATCCTGACTTCAAATTATGAAGATTCAACCCAAAAGACCTAAATAAATTGTAGCTGCTTACTTAGTTACAGGGTGTTTTGTTTAAAAATTTGAAAACTATTTGTGCTCAGTACTTTAAAACTGTTTTATGTATTCATTTCATATTTGGCAGACAGTGTACACCCTACTTAATTATTTTGAACAAACGTTTCTGGCTACTACCAGAGGCGTACGACAGGGGCAAGTGACAGGTTAATCGTACCCACATTCTACGACACTGGCGGATTAGAAATTTCAGCACAATTTTCCGATTCTCCAATACTTTTTACATAAATAGAGTACTCTTTTTCCATATCGATAAAGTCAATATTTCTCGAGATATTTTAAGTTAAACATGAAGCTGCCCAATTTTGATGTGTAATAACTATGTCGATGTTTTGGACCAGTGAATTGCATTTAACACGCAAATGAAACTTCAATCCGTGTCAACAATTAGGAACACAACTATTAAATGAACGGATGGATCGGAAACAAATTGTGGTTCTGAAAAAAATAGAATCTAAATAAAAGTATCTACAATTTTAATAACATATCGGAAATATCAGGAACGAACCAGTACCTAAAAACCTTTTATAACAAATGTTCTATGTCACCCTCGTTTACTTCAATAAGCTTATCTATTAATTTTTTAGCTAAATCATCTCCAAACCTTGAGAAATCTGTTAGGTTGATTGGCAATAAAATTGGGCAGCTTCATGCTTAACTCAAGATATCTCGAGAAATATTGACTTTATCGTTATGAAAAAAGAGTACTTTATTTACGTAAAAAGTATTGGATAATTGAGAAATTAAGTTAAAATTTCTATTTCGCAAGTGGCTTAGTGTTTGGGAACGATTAACCTGTCACTTGCCCCTGTCGTACGCCTCTGGTAATAGCCAGAAACGTTTGTTCAATATAATTTAGTGGGGGGTACAGTGTCTACACTTCCTGTCAAATATAAAATGAATACATAAAACAGTTTTAAAGTACTGAGCACAACTAGTTTTTAAATTTTTAAACAAAACACCCTGTAGCTAAGAAAGCATTTACATTTTATTTAGGTGTTTTGGGTTAAATCTTCATAATTTGAAGTCAGGATTCTACTATTAAATTATTTCCAATTAGTAATGAATCACCCTGTATATCAAATACTGTAACTTTGATAAAACTGAGGTAATTTCAATGGGGAAAACTTCTAAGATAAAGAATATATAATTACAAAATTAATTAATTTACATACATTTTTGGATTCAATGATTTTTTGTATTATAAGCGAAAATACCTATTTTTATAGATTCGGGTAGGAATCTTCTTTATTTTTCAAAATAAAATTTGATATTCATGTAATATACCGATTAATGTTCAACGAACAAAATGTATATAGTGAAAATGTATAAAAGATGATTAATATACAGGGTGATTCATAAGTAATGGGCCAAATTGTAAATCTACGTTCGGAAGGCCAAAATAATAATATTTTCATTAACAATAATGGGTCTTAGTCTGCTCCTTACTGAGGTACAGGATGTTAAAGTGGAAAAATAAAATAGATTTTTGTTAATAGATCAGCTACTTTTCTACATAATGACTTGAAAATTGGGTAGCCCCATCATTTCTGTAGAAAAAAACTATACTTCTTTGATCTTCAAAATATTAACGATTCTCGAGATATTTGAATTTTACTAATTCACTACACTACATTTCACGGTGGTCGACGTATCATTAATCTGTTAAGACACAAGCATGCCATAGAATGTTGACAGTGACAGTGATAACGTGTGTAGTAAAGCTTTGACGTTTAATGAAAAGCTTGAAACATTTTATTGTTAGGTAAACTGATTCATTCTTGTCCTAACATAAATAAAAATGCCGAGACATAATCACTTTTCAAACGAAGAAATGAGAGACATGTTATGCGTTTACGCACAAGAACGTTTTTCTGGGCAAGCAGCATCCGGAAAATATCGTGAAATGCACCCTTACAGAAGGCAGCCAAACCAGAAGATATTTCAAAATATTTATAATCGATTGGGTGAAACAGTTTCATTTCGTCCAAAATATCATACAGGGCGTCCTAAAATTATCACTTCGCACCAAGAAGATGAAATAAGCATTCGTCGATTGTCTACAGCTATTGGAATAAGCCAACCGTCCGTGATTAGAATTTTGCACAAGGAAAATTTATATCCCTATCACTTTACACCTGTGCAAAATTTGCTTCCAAGAGATTATCGAATCAGAGTTCAATTTTGTCAGTGGCTAAAAGGAAAGTTGAATAATAATCCAACATTCTTTTCACGGAAGAAGCAACCTTTACCAGACGCAGAGTTTTTAATTGGCGAAATAGTCATGCCTGAAGATAGACATTTCCAGCACGAGTTTAAAATAAATGTGTAGTGCGGTGTAATAGGCAATACATTACTGGGCCCAATTGAATAGGCGCGACGATAGATTTTGAAATACTCTTCCGTCATGTGGGTACACATTCACTATTTACGAAAAAACCTTCATTTCGGTAATAAACTTAAGTTTAACGAAGTTTGAAGCCATTTTACTGATATTTTTAAAAAGTGCGCGAAAACAGCGCGCAGGTGTCATGGCGTCGGCTGTGACGTCACGCCTAGGTAAACATGTCATTGTGTCTATGCGTAGCGAAGAAAGTAAACAGAACATTGAATTAATTCGTGTCATGAAAATGAATTCCAAAGTTTATAAGTGGTGTGCAGTACCGCAATGTAAAAACACATCAATAAAAACACCCAACAAAGTGTTTGTACATGTTCCAAACAAGAAAATAATAAGAGATGAGTGGTTGAAGATGGTAAGGCGACACCCGAACGACGTAGTCACGAATTCGTCACTTTATTCCTGTGAGGACCACTTTGATGTGAGTATGTTATCATATTATATTTATATTTCTCAAACTTGAAACGTTTGTTTGACGTGAAATAGTTGAAATATTGAGACTATGGAGTAACTAATTTATTAAGGTTATGTTTGTTTTGGTCTTGTCTATAATTCCTATTATCAATTTTAATCGTTTACTTTTCTTTTTGCAATTGCCAGATGGTATGGAAAATTATATGCAGTATCATGTGTTGGGGTCAGTATCACAAGTACGTATGAAACCAGGATGTATGCCCGTAAATTTAAATAAAATCGCATGAGCTTAAAACTAGTTTTATTATATCTAAGTTGGTTGTATCTAGGGTGAAGATAAATACAAAATTCACTTACAAGGAAGTATTCACGTTTCTAAACTCAGAAGAGCAAAATTCTTGATTTGTTGCGAGGAAATCGCCCAACATCATTACATAAATCCTGGGCAAATTTGAGCTATTTGCCTTAACAAAGCTTGGTTTCGTTGTTATAGTGAAGTGGAGACGATAAATCACACGTAATAGTTATTTATGTACCAATGGTATAAATAGATGTTTATGCCCTGAGTGCGACGTCTTACGAAGCCGAGGGCCTCTGGCCCGAGGGATTGTAAGTCGCCCGAGGGTATACACATCTGTTTATGCCTGCGGTACATACAAACTTTTATGTCATACTAGTTCGTTATTGCAATCCAATCTAAATACAAATCAATGTTTCAAAAATTCCAGTTTGAAAAAATAGGTGAATTTTGACAAACGTAAATGTCATAATATCACAATACATTTTATATGTGTCAAAGTTAGAAGTCAAAATGAACGAAGATTTTGGAATTTCTGACCAAATTATTGAAAAAGAAAAGAAAGCAACTGTAAATCTGTTGCCAAAAAAGTCAAGAGAAGCTTACGACATGGTTATTAAATAAGTTGAACAAAAAATTATTTCTCTTTATGCCCGCGCGGGCCATAAAGTACGACATTAGATAGTTGGTAACTAAGCAATAAAAACACAATAATGAACTAGTATGACATAAAATAATAAAAGATCAATCCAAATGCGTAATCAGTAGTATTCACATCAACAAAACAAAGAATGAGTGTATTGACTATCGACTGACAGCGGAGTTTACCTAAGCGTGACGTCATGCGCTGTGATTGGTGTTTCAGTCAAAATGGCCGATTGCAGTATTTTAATGTTCTATTTGATTGATAATCATAATAATCTGAATTTTTTAAATGAAACTAAAGCAGTGTTTTGAATCTTTTTAATATGAACTTTCCCCTAAAACCATTTAATCGACGATTTTTTGATACTGTCGTCATGCCTATTGCCTCCTAATTTAAATGGAGAGTCATATTTGAATTTTTTAAATAATGACTTAGTCGACCTCTTGGGAGATTTTCCATTACAACTAAGAAGAAATATGTGGTTCATGCAAGACGGTGCTCCTCCACATTTTTCACTTGCTGTGCGCGAACATCTGAATGGAACATTCCCTCACCGTTGGATTGGACGTGGTAGTTCTAATGCTGTCTTCGTTTTATTAACTGGTGTACAATAAATGTGTTTTATTACGTAATTTTTGTATGGTTTCATTTTAATATTATCACCAATTTTCAATAACGGTTAGGTAAATGTCAACATTCCATGGCATGCTTGTGTCTTTGTTATATATTTGTTATTAATTGTCAGTGTGAATAAATAAATAGACTTCGTTAGAATATATCTTTAATTTTGTACAATATTCAGAGACACGTATTGTCTCTCATACATTTTTACAACGACGACCATATTTTCATGCACGATTGCCACGGTTATGCCTTCTATCAATCACAGCGTTGCCGTGCCGTTCAGACCATAGAAATAAAGTGAAAAATAGAAAATTAAATTGAACATAAAACTCCCCCCTTTGAAGGAGACCTCCAAAATAAATAAGTTAATAAATGTCTAAAAATAAATATGAACACAAAATGACATTGCACATAATAATCAAATAACTAAGTCTCTGTATCTTCTTCCATTGGAAGTGGGCATAAATGACGCACTGAACGGTTCACAATTCCCGAAGTGGTTTGGATTTTTGCAATTCTGGAGACACCATCTTTTCCTTGGGAGAGATGCAGGATTCTACCAAGAGGTCATTTACATGGAGGCTGATTACAATGTTTAATTAGTACGAGGGTTCCAGTCGTTAGCAATGGTTGCGCTGGATCCTTCCATTTATATT
>CAJUYI010005781.1:0-14964 GCA_910591695.1 Galerucella pusilla
CACCATCACTTGAATGTTTAGTCGGAATGTTAAGTTTATAAAAAAGTAAAACAGGTACAGTTTTTTTCAATATCATGTGTTTAATTTCCTTTGTTATGATTTAGAAAAGGAATTTAAAAAAAGAAGAAACAACAGATGATTTGGAGGAATGGAAAAGAGCAAAACAACTTCTAAAACCAAAAGACCAACTGGAATTAAGCGATGCGGTGAGTTTCTTTCAATGTGTTAATAAGATTGAAAGCTTTTTAAAGCAGATTTCATCAACTGCTTCTTTCTATAATCGTTTTAGGTTTGGCAGAAATTCCCTCAAATATAACCGTGTGCTGTTAATTTTTAATCACTTCTTATAGAATAACCCAAAAGCCTGAATTGAGCAGAAAATGCAGAACGTAACAGCCGCTAAATTCTTGTAAATAATAAAAGTCATTGTATATTTCAGGAACTAAAAGAAATAATACCAAAGCAACTGATCTCAACGAATCCTCAGTTACCAGAAGGTCTAGTAGAATGGAGTTACGTACAAGGTGCCTTTATAGAATTACCTTCACCTGGCAACATGGTAAAAGTATACTCATTAGAAGGTACTCTTCTTCACAAGGAATCCGAAGAAGCTCAACAGCAAATGATAGAAATGGGGATCGACCGTAAGTACTTTGATTTTATTCTGTACAAAATTAATTTGAAAAATTTCAGCTATCGAGTTCTTTTCTTCGGAAATTACTTTGGTCCCCGAAGTGATCGAAGAAGAAGAAGAAATTGCTCCAATACCAGAAGATGAAGGTGTCGTCGGTGAAGAAACGAAAGAAGAAGATGCGGAATCGCGAGTAACTGCAAAAGAAGAAGAGGAAGAAGAAAAGCCACCGGAACCTGAGAAACATGAAGAGCACGACGAACCCGACGAGGAAGACGCCGAGTCGCATATTATAAAACCAGCTGCGCCAAAAACAGGCGGAAGACCGAGAAAACTTACAAATCAATTTAATTTTTGCGAAAGAGCTGCTCTAACCTATAACAACCCCACCAGAGTTAGTAGTGTAGCAAATGAAAAAATTATTTTTTGAAAAAATCATTTTTAGTCTCAAGAAACACAAACGACACCTCCACCGATGGCTTCGTTCGCAGCAAACGTACTCCAATGGGTTATTTACGACGCTTACCAAGCCGACTTCGAAATACAGGAACAAGAAAGGGAAAAGGAACGTAGGGAGAAAATGGGACTCCCTCAAAAAGTGGTAGTGAAAAAAACTCCGCAACAATTAACCGACGAAATGCAAGGTAGACTACTCGAAGCTACCAGAGTTCTGGAAAGAATGATTAATCAGAATACCTACAATGAAATGGCCAAAGGTAAGTGATTCTCGTTGAAAACTATTATTTTGAGGCTTTGATCCAATTTTTTCGTTTGTTACGTGCTGTAGTTGAACAATGCGGATAAATGAAGAATGTATTTCAGAAGAGATAGGTATATTGTGAAGATGATATGAAGAAGAAGTGATTTGTCTTTTTTATTTTATAGTAAAAATATAATGATATTTATTGCTTAGAAGACGACCTGTGACATACCACAAGACGGTATGATGAAAAAGTATAACTTTTCAAAGAAACCCGTTACGGAAGAAGGAATGGGATCCAAATACCATTACCAGTCTTGGAAAGAATGCCATTCAATGATACACAGACGGCTCAAAAGCAATAGAAGGAAGGGCCAGGAACCAAACACTCTGAAAGCTTTGGAAAAAAAACCCAAGTATCTTTCAAGCGGAAATCCACGCCATAAGAAAGTGCGCCTAGTTCAATATTGATAAAGGATACAGAAGACAAAGGATTATAATAATGTCGGATAGTCAAGCAGCCATTAAAGCACTGAGCCTTTTGTGTAATCAGTTCCAAGATGGTGTGATTCCAGAACACACTGGAATAGAAGGAAATGAAATAGCAGATGTACTAGCAAAGAGGGGGACTGAAATACCTTTCTGGGGGCCTGAACCCTTTTGCTGAATCAGCCCCAATGTAATATTGGAAGAAATAGGTAAAGCCTAGAAAAAGAGAAGATCTGACCATTGGAATGATCTAGAAGAGCTTATACAATCAAAGACACTTCTGGGTGACTACAACCTGTTGAAATCAAAGGAATGCCTAAGTCGAAGTAAAACTGCGCTAAGAGTTTTAACAGGGATCCTAACGGGACGCCTGAATGGGCACAAGAAAAAGCTTAAAATAGTGGAGAAATAAGGATGTAGATTTTGTGGCACGGAAGAAGAAACCTCCATCCACATACTTTCCAATTGCACAGCAGAATCTTAGAGCACAGCACCTGGGAGATAGAAGAGGAACATTTACCTAAGTTGAAACCTGCAGATATCCTGAAATGTCTCCGGAAAATAGGACTAAAGGAGCTACTAGCTTCTGAGACAATTTTGGCGAACCCACTAGTGTTCCAACCAGTGGTAGCGTTTTTTAACGAGCCCAACATCCATGGACTCGGGACCTCGGTTTTACGTCTCCTCCGAAAGACGGCATATCTACATTGTTCCTCGTGCTCATTGGTATAATGCCTGCGAGCTGTGAAATGCTACTCACCCTAGTAGTCTAAAGTGCACCCTAGTGTTTCGCTGCAGGCTGTACGGGCCCTATACGATGATTTTCCCTGTCATGGTAACCCATCCAAGTACTAACCATGTCCGACCGAAGAGCGTTGGTTGTTTCTAGTTTAGAAAACGTCTCAATGAATTTATTTTTTTATTCAACAGATTACAAATATTGGGAAGATCCGTCTGACGAATACCGAGAAGAAGAAGGAACTTTGTTGCCTTTATGGAAGTTTACCTATAACAAAACCAATAAGCATACTGTAACTGACTTGGAATGGAATCCTTATTATTACGATCTTTTTGCTGTTTGCTTCGGATTTTGTAAGTAACATGACACACAATTTCCCACCCATAGTAGTAAGATGGTAGCCACTCGCTTTTAAAATGGCGGGTACTAAATGAAAATATTGTTAAAATTGGTTGGATTTGGCAAATGGATCAACATATAACTAGTTTTCTTGTATTTCTGAGTTGTGGAAAATGATTAAATACTTCATTTTCTGAATCAATGTAAGCCTAACACAATATGGAATATTAAAATTACGTTTTCCTACGATCACATAGGAAAGTTACATATATCGCACTGTCTAGTTCTATGGAAAGTGGCCTTTATTCATACGCGTACGGAAAAAAAACTTATCCGTACGTGTACGGATAAAAAAGCTGTCAAATGAATGTTTATTGAGATTGACCACTGGCAAGCTGTCAAATAATAATTATTATTAGATTTACCTATGTAATATCTAAATTTGAAGCGATCTATTCGAAAAGTGAAATTTTTGTCATTTTCTTGATTGAAAAAAATTTAGGGCGCGGTCGAGGATCGAACCCGCGTACTCTTTGTCAGAAGTCCGTTGCTGTACCAGCTAATCCAAATCACCTGTTATAATATTAGGAAAATGTAATCATCTTGAAAGGTATTCATGATAAGTATGTATGAAGTATGATGAACAATAATAATTTCACTTTCAATTTCTATAATTATCCAACCAATTAATAATTGTAATAGCCTACCTATATTATATAGTTAAACTACTCGAATTTTTGTCACTAGATATTGATAGTTATTGTTAATTTTGAAATCAATTATGTTGACTTTAATTGTAACATTTTGTGTATTCATATGTCAGATGATCACGTGCTCGTAGGAAAAATACTGTACATTACTCATGCGAAAGTGATTTTTCACACTCATGTGATTGTCGCACTCGGCTCATGCTTCGTGCTACAATATTTCCCACTCGTGTGAGAAATGTCACTTTCCGCACACGTTATGTAATATACTATTATAACAATAATTACTACTTTTTTGATCTAATATTATTGATAACACGCTTTACTAAAATTACATTTTCTTCACAGGAAGTTGTATATAAACTACTTTTTTGACTATTTTTATCAAAAGTACTGTTAATATTTAAAAATAAATAAGAGGGCGATTTGACAGAAGAGTTTACTTTTCAGAGGTTGGCAACACTTTCGCTACGGTGATTATATTGTTAGTGTCCGCCGTGCTTCTGATGTCATCTGTCAAAATTGTACATAAATCTGACAGATAGATTAACTTTTAATACTCATTTAAAGATAACTGTTTTCGTTGTTGGGTACCTTAATATGGATAAAAAATAATATTGAGTTTTAATTTTCTGGTAAAATATTTTCTCACTGAGTCACGTTTATTATTTCAGTGGATTACACGAAACCGATACAAGATGGCTGTTTGTGTTTGTTTACTATCAAGAACCCATCGTTCCCTGATTATATTTGTATGACAGAATCGGCTGTGATGTGCGTAGACATCCATTCAAAATATCCTTACATGGCAGTTATCGGACTCTACGATGGTGCCGTTCAAGTGTTTAACGTCCAAGCAACTTGTAAAGAACCGGCTTATAAGAGTAACAGTGTTACCAATAAACACAGAGGTATAGTTTGGGAGGTATTTAACCATTTCTATTCAATTGTTTGTAGTAATATTCTTTTATTTCTTAAATTTAAGTTGGTACTATTCGTTGTCTGTAATAAGACAAGTGACACTTGTAAGGGAATGTCACGACACTCTTGACAGTGGAGGGTAATGAAAGATGCGGTGTAAATTATTTCATTTTATTATAAACATTAACTTTATCAAAATTTCAAAGTAGGTACATCGCACTAGTTGAAGAGGTTGAAGTGTATTAATATTTTTTAATTGCTATGGTGTATTGTCACATTGCTTGAGACAGTTAGTTCATTATTTCAAAAAATATTTCAAAAGCCAACCATTTATGTGGATACAAAGATAACTTGCCGGTATCGGCTGTTTCTAGAGAGCAGAGAGGGTTCGTTATCCGAAGATAAAACACTTGTCAAACTCACTCAATCACTGTTACTTCTTACATTTCTCTTGACCCAACCTCCAATTTTGACAAACATGCCAATTGATTTTTAAAAATGTCATTCATAAAATTTTGATTTTTACAATAAATGCGGTGATAATTTTATTGATTAAAATTTCATCTCAACATACCCCAATTTATAAAGTTCCTAAAAACTATTAATTATAACATCTAATTGTGTTTTTTTTTTCTTTAATTCTGGGTTCTAAATATTATAGTTGAAATAATACCCTTTTTGGTGTGCGTCATCGATTGTTAATCTCCTTCTATCACATTACGTAGGAAGAAATGGAAAAAAAGTCAGGTCTGTGATTAATCCTAATCAAAATATCACAATAATGAACCGTTTGAATGTTTTATAAACGTTAACCCTAATCTTTGACTAACAAAAATTTGATTGGTTGATGTTTAGATTACGCGCCAGCGAAACCTATCAATGGAGAGCTTAAAATACTATGAAGGAGTTTCTTTCGTAGCGGCAATAAGTCTTACGACTTTTTCTAGTCACACTGACAGGTCTGTACTTTGTTGTTTACGGTCAATTATTATTTATGAAAAGTGAATATTAATCTTATTGTTTTATTTATATGAATAATACAAAAATATGCATGAATACACGGAAAAACATCAGTATTTTGAAAATTCTCAAGTATTTTCAGTTAGAAAAAGAAGCTGGTAATTATTAATTGCATAGCTTTCTCGGCTTTGGCTTAATACGATCCTGATGATTTTATTCATCAAATTTAAGGTTAACTATATGTCAAAATAGCAAATAAAATAAACGACATGCCGAAAACCCGGATATACGTCACAATCGATGACGCACACCAAGAAGGGTATTATTTTAACTATACTCATGTTGCTACTTTTAAAATCAAATTTCCCAAAATATAATTTTCCTCTAACATAACCTTGTTCTGTTTCCCCCCAATACTGTTTTAAGAATAATTTTTCAAAATAGTTAAAATAATTAATAATTGTATCATTACATGTTAACCAGAGCAATGGTTGATTATTCAAATGAGACCTAATTGTTTCCTTCAAATCTTCAATATTAAACATATCTCTTAATTTGATCTTAAGACATCTGATAAAAACCTTTGGATACATTTTAATTATGTCTCCATCAAATTTCAAACTACTTTCTCCATGATTGCAAATGTAATTGATTCCTTGTGTATTGTTATTGTTTTGTTGAGCTTTATTCTTCATGTTTTGAATTTCACTTTCCAATTCCATCATTTTTTTCTTAAACTCTTCTTTTATTTCCGTTTCTAAAATTTCAAAGTCCAGTGTATTCTTATTTTCTTTAATTTGTTGTAATTCTACATCCATTTCCCTTATTAATTCTCTCTGTGTTTTCAGATTCATTTCTTCTGCTATCGATATATTCAATTGTATACCTTGCTCTACATCTTGTATCCTTTTATTATTTTTCATAATGTTTCTATCTACTTTCTATATGTTCTTTTCCTTCTCCACGCATCTTGTTCACCATATCTTTTATTTCCTGTTTTCTATCTGTACTTTCCTGAATTAAGCTTGATTGTAATTTTTTCATTTTTTCTTCTTGTTCTTTCTCATATTTTTCAAATTGTTTTCTCATTTCTGTTAAGTGCTCTTCGAATTTCTCTTCTTGTCTATCAAATTTTTCATTGATTTCTACCTTTGCACTTCTTACCTTTTCCTTCGTGCTCTTTATATCTTCTCTTGTGCTCTTCATATCTTCTCTTGTGCTCTTCACGTCAGACATAATTGTTCTCATCATTTCCATTAATTCTTCAGATCCTTTCGTTTTTTCCTCGGTGTAATAGCGTACTTCTTTTATGATACTATCTCCCCTCTTTTGTCTTGTTTTTTCCTCTTCCATGGCTGTAGTTAATCTTTCTTCTAATGTTTGTTTACTTCCTTTTGTGTCCAAGTTTCTTAATTTTAAAAGTTCTTTGAGTTCTTCAGCAGTCAAATTAATAATGTCAATTTTTTCTTCATTCATTGTAAAATTTTCCAAAAATCCTCAGATGTTATTCTTTTAATTATAACCCGTTTCTGTCACTGAGTCAAGTGTTCCACGTTGGGCGCCAATTGTGGTGAAATTTATATTTAATAACTATCTTATAATTACAATATGTTTATTGATTTTAGGGTTCGTTATCCGAAGATAAAACATTTGTCAAACTCACTCAATCACTGTCACTTCTTACATTTCTCTTGACCCAACCTCCAATTTTGACAAACATGCCAATTGATTTTTAAAAATGTCATTCATGAAATTTTGATTTTTACAATAAATGCGGTGATAATTTTATTGATTAAAATTTCATCTCAATATAATATACTTTCTATATTCTAATATACGTTAATGTCATCCTATTTGCGTAAAATCGACTGAAATTATCAGATTTGGGGCTATCAAATGTCATTGTTATCAAAATAGAACATATGTATACTTGCCGTAATATAAATATTATGCGAACTTAAAGTTGTCGGCTCTTTGTTCGACTGTAATTCGATACGCTACTGCCATGGTCTGCAATATAACTTAAAGGGGATATACGATTAGATAGCTGCATTAAAAATATTACGTCCACTATATCTCTATTTTTTTGTAAGGTGCCTTTTGGCTGTAGGATGAAGTGGTGCATTTATCAAAATTCGTATTGAAATTCTGGAAGAATGGGGGTGTTGATGGGGAATATTAAATATAATGAGTTTTTTAACCAAAATGTTTGTTAAGCAGTAAAGCATGTCCGTTGAAAATATTTTCGGTTAGCTACCTTTATTTCTTGGATGTAATTTCACTTGTGAATATTTTTCTTAGGTTAAATGGGCTCCGGATCTACCAGACGGTGAATTAAATTTTTTTTCGGTAGCTGCTGATGGAAAGATTAACAATTGGGTACTCATGCAAAACGAGTTGTCCGTAACGACAATAACAACGTTGTTTCTAGACCAAGCTCCCGTACCTGGACCAGACGGTACAATGCTCAAAGTGAAAGGTAACTTTATAACTAATACAATTCTATTAATTTCAGTTTTTTACTTTATTTCAAGATTTCAAAGATACAGCTTTTGATGTTTATATACATTTTTCCCACTTCCAAAATTAGTAATATTGACAGATGTCACTTTTAGTTTGAAAAACTGACCATTCCAGATCATATCAATTTGACATGCTGGTCATATTGTGCTGGAGGGCAACCGAATCAGTTAGTTGGAGCTGGACCTTATGTGTTTGTGTTTTATGGCCAAAAACTAACTGATATAGGTTCACTCACTAATCTTTGATGAAATGTCGATACCATACACACCAAGTATAAAGTTTTAAGGTACTCATCCAAGAATCTCAGAAATAAATAGTCATCTCGCTTCGTTAAAAATGCTGGAAATCGAAGAAGAGATACCTTATCTCGTTCTCCAAGCATTCTACACTTAACAACACAGAGCTCACATATGCGGCTCTGGTCTGGTGGCCGAGGGTAACCTTGGTCACGGCTAGATCGCAACTGGCACGCCTTCAAGGGGTGGTCAGTTTGGGGGCAACTGGCTGCATGAGGACTACACCAACTGTTGCGATGGAGGTGATCCTTGGTCTTCGGCCTCTCCACCATGTGGTCGAGGCTGAGGGAGGGCTTTCCTGCGCTTGAAACGGCTGGGATACGTGCGAAGAGGGGAAGAGTGCAGGCACGTCAAGAAGCTCCGGCTCCTGGAAGATATTCCAGTTCTGGCTCGAGCGGCTGATGAATGCCTGCGTAAGTACTACTTCGCTACCCCATACAGGGCCATGATACGGGATAGATAGTCCTGGGAAAAAGAGAGGAATACACAGCCTAATGGGACCGTCTGGTACACAGATGGCTCATGCTCCGGTGATAGAGCAGGGGCTGGAATTTACTCCAGGAACCCAAGAACACAGATTTGTGTACCAATGGGTGAGGGTGTATCTGCATATCAGGCCGAGATATATGCTATCTTGGAATGTGCGCAAATAAACCTAGACAGAGGTTATGTGGATCGACGCATAACCATATACTCGGACAGTCAGGCAGCAGTTAAAGCCCTGAGTGGGTATACCAGCAACTCAGGACTTGCTAACGAATGTCGAGAAAGACTTGCTAATCTTGCAAGGCGGAACGTGGTGCGGCTAGAATGGATTCCAGCCTACTCTGGTTTTGAAGGCAACGAGATGGCGGATGCACTGGCTGCGGAAGGGGCGGCAGCTCCTTTCTGCGGCCCGGGCCCGACCCTGGGCCTAACAAAACAAAGAATACGCAAGGAGACGAAGAAGTGGCTGAGGAATCAGCACCTCGCTCATTGGAATGCTCTGCAGGGTCCTAGACAATCCAAACTTCCACTGAAGGGATGGACTGATGAACACGCCAGGGCAGCCACTGAACTACCAAGGAGTATGCTAAGGAAGATAGCAGGACTCCTAACAGGGCACTGCTGTATGAGGAAGCACCTCTACAATCTAGGAGTAGAGGAAAGTTCCCTATGTAGGGGTTGCGGCATGACTGATGAAACGTCAGTTCATGTTCTCTTAGAGTGTCCACACTGGGCTGTATTACGCAGGCGAATCTTCGGAGTCACTGTCATGGCTCCTGGAGACACAAGCAGGCATCCACTGAAAAAGGTTGTGCCCTTTATTGAAGGGCTCGGCTTCATGGATGACTAGGTAGCAGGAATGGCACAATGGGCCCGCCAGTGGCCTCAGTGTCGGAACCTTGGCTTGAGTTGTCCAGGACAAGGCTCGCCTGCACATTTAGTAGTAGTAGTAACAACACTACAAAACGATGGCATTTTAGATAGATTTAAGAACTTGTAATACCATGTATATCAAGTAGGTAATTCGTTAGCGTAGTAAACATCCAAGGATATGTAGGTCAAGGACCATTTGAGTCACCAATAGGGTATTTTCCTATAAGCGAAAAAAATTAAAAAAGAGTCGGAGCAGGTATTTTGTGGTAATATTATGCCAGAAATCAAATTTCACACAAATAAATTAAACCAGTGATTTTTTATTAACTTAACAAAAATGGTAATTTTTAAATATTTACTCAGCGCGGGAAAATATGTGAGTTTATTGTGACATCAGAGGTCTCATTGCTTGCTTGTTTCTTGTAGGCCGCAGGTCGAGCCGATGGTTCCGATTCGGCTGGTCAGGGTCAAGTCGCTCGGGATGCGGTAGGCGGAGCGACAAGACCACTGACGTCATAAAAAATCAGCGCGTTTTGGCGCGCTATTTAAATAGAAAATTTTTAAAGTTGGTTTTGGCAACTTTCTCGCTTAGTAAAAAATTTGAAAAAAATTTGGAGTACTTAACTGAGGTCAGACAATCTTCTAATGGTATTTGAAAAAAATTGTCAAATACCCTATTAGACTGGGTAAAAATTAGACATAAAACACCTTTAACAATATTTGATATAGTCAAATGCAGTCTTATCATGCGGGTCATACGATTTAACAAAGACATAATCCGTGAGATGAATAAGACATAAGAGAAAAAAGGATATGTATTTAGTTTTCAGTTATGTCACTTTGACAATTCAAAGTGACAATATGAATAATAAGAAGCAATTCTCCGTTATTTTGCATCCTCTATCAAAACAAAATGGTACTTAATCTGGTAGATTATTTCGAGAATGAATGAAAAAGTGGAAATTCGTCAACCAGCGTTCAGGAAACATCAACCATCATTATTTTCTCTGGGTATATTTGTATCCTCACATTTTGGTAGGTAACCTCTATGTGTCTTCTGATTTGATACATATGGTTAGTGACCTTTGAACCCGCTTGATAAGAGCGCTTTTGACTATATAAATATTAAATATACAGTGTTAAAAGTGCTGGGTGAACAAATACATAGATTTGATTTATAGGACAAGAATTCAGACTACGATTATTATTAAATTATATAGAAAAGGAGTAGCCTGATAGTTTTGGAGAACCAAATAAAGTAATTGGTGAAAAACAGTGAGTTCATTCACGATACCTTACAAAACTAGTCTATGTGCCCTCCAGTACATTCTGGAATGGCCTATATTTCATAACGTTTGGATAGCGAATAATAATTTTTGGTGAAATAACGATTTTTATTTGATTTTAGCATGTGCTAGTTGCGTTAAAATCCATCCGAATCAACCACAGATCTACTTAGTTGGTACCGAAGAAGGATTAATCTACAAATGTAGCGTAGCGTATAGTTCTATGTACCTTTTAACATATAAGGCCCATCAGTTGCCGGTTTATCGAATAGATTTCAATAGATACAATACAGATATATTTATATCCTGCAGTGCTGATTGGAGAGTCAAAATTTGGGAGGACAATCGACTGTGAGTAGATCACAGTTAAAATAAATTCTTCTCCTTTTTTTCTGTTATAATGTGGAAATGTAAAGTGTAAAGTTCCATCAACAAACCGTTTCAAACAAAATAGTGTGATGAGACGTTTAATTTTAGAGAGCCTCTGTTCGTTTTCGATGTTGGTAATAGAGTTGGGGACGTAAAATGGGCGCCGTATTCCTCGACAGTTTTTGCTTGCGTCACTTCCGAAGGAAAGGTATGCGTCTACGATCTCAACATAAATAAATATAAACCGATATGTGTACAAGCAATCGTTTCAAGAAAGAAAAACAAAATTACCAGACTTTCTTTTAACTACAAGTCTCCCATCATTATAGTAGGAGATGACAAGTGAGTCAAAATTAATATATGTAATTTGTTTTCGTAAAACTTCAATTCATATTTTTAGAGGTTGCGTTACTACCGTTAAGTTATCTCCGAATTTAAGAATACCATGTAAGGCTCCGAAAAAAATGCAGCATTTAGACCAGTGGACGTTACAATGTATGAAACTTGACAGATTGTTGGCATTAGTACGAGAACCGATTTCACTAACCATACCTCCTGACACATCAGGATCTGAAGACCAGTAATAAATAGATGTAGATATTATAAATTGTAGTTTAAATATATAATATAACAGAAAATGAAGGTTTTCTATTAAACAGTCAAGTTGGGCTTATTCTTCTGTTCCCAAAAGGTTGACAGTTGACAGCAACTAAGCAACCGTTAAGTTGGCACTTGCTTCTATAGGGTTGGAGTATTTCACTCAATACAAAATACGCGCCTTCGATTTTCCTATCTCTGTGTGTTTCACGTTATCATTAGTTGTTTTATTCGATATTAAAAATCTAGTGACTGACAGAAAATGTCAAATTATTGAAGAAACGTCAGAATCATTATATCAAGAAATAATCTGGACAAATACAACTCGTGTAATTGATGATTATCGAAAATTTCTTCTCTTTTTCGAAATAAATTGTTGTTTTAGGAAACCACATACAAACTATGAAATAAATATATAAAAGTACAAAATAAATCAAGATTATTTGGTTTAAATACTAAAGTTACATGCTTAAATCAGTTGACGAAAAACATTTTGACTTGTTGACATATTCAAATATAACAATAGCCATTTTTCTTTGAACTTAACCACACAAACCGGGTTAACTATAAGTTAACCAGTCAATATTCGTTGACTCGTATTCTAAACCATGACGTAACAGTTATACAGCCACACCAACCAGCTAGAAAACATAGCTATACATGTACTTGTGTAGGTTAGGTTGGGTTTGTGGTGAGTGGGTCTATAAGGCCCTCCACTGCGACTCGCAAGAGTCTATTGTGGCTCACACCTATTCAGATTTCACCAAACAAATTCATCTTCCTAACAAAGCCGATTAGTTTATTTTGTGAATGATATTTCAGGTCCAAGGGCGAGAGAGAGACCCTGCCAAACATCAGATACCTTTTTCGTTGTGTCAGATAGGGACCAAAAATTATTCTATTAATTTTATTACTAGTTATTCTTGACAACTGTAGCTGGAACGCTACCGAAACGTCGAAATAAAAAATAAAAAACAATATTGTGGTTTGATTCCCAAAAGAATAAGAGAAAAAAGAATCAGATACTTGATTCGAGCCGCGGCGGGGCAGGCACAAATTATATGCTCTGCTGTTTCATCATCTTCCAGACAAAGACGGCAAGTCGGATCTCCCGACAGTCCAAGTTTTAGCATATGATGATTCAGATTACAGTGGCCTGTTGAAAGGCCTGGACCAGTATTCTTGAATAAGTGAAGTGAATACTGATGTGAAGTGTGATGTGAACGATCCCTTCATGTTTTGACAAAAAAACGTATTCTCCAGCAATCAGTGTCCTCCAACGATGAGAGTAAAATTTACTGTATTTTGACAGTTTACTAGGCAAACGCCGAATATTACTTTTAAAAAAAGAAGAAATTACCTAACCTCAAAAAAATAAGATCTGAGTTTTTGTCACATTATAACACACATGCGCATGTTTCACCAGTTCCTTTCACATCACACATCACTTGCTATTCAAGTGAAGAGTGATGTAAAAGATCCTTGATGGATCCTTGCATCGAAAATACGAAACTGTCAAGTTTTCACGTGATGTGATAGTTCATCAGTTCGTGAATCGTGGCCCTGTTAGAGAACGTAGGTCATGCCTGCTATGGTCTAACATTTGTTTGGAGACATACTTCGAAGGATGTATAAAAGCCTTTGAATGAACCAATCCTGGTGAATTATGCCAGAAGTCTAAAGCTCTTCTTGCTGTCCAGGTATTTAGTGTTTGTTTGGCAAAACTAGTTTGACTAACTGCAAGAATGTGAACATTACTTGTCATTTTAATTCAACAAATGAAAATTAATATTACTATGGTACGTTTTTATTTCCACTGTAAATCTCTTGGGATTTTAACTGTCACTTTATATCCTTTGGGTCTAAAAGTGACACTTTAGTTTCTAGCATGTGAGAGAGACTAAAGTGACCACTTTAGTCTCGGAGTTGCAAAAAACATATTTTCGATCTGATTCCACTGCAAGTGGCTAATGAAATAATAATAATATGATTTTTAGTTCCTTGTTAACAGTTTAATTTAAAAAAAACATACACACGTTTACATTAAGTGCACGATGCACTTAGTCACTGATGGTAAATAACGTGCCTCGAGTCATTAAAATAAAAGCACATGACTCACTTTCAAGGGTGATGCACCTTAAAATGGGGTTGAAAATGTATGTGAATGCGAGAAGGCTATGAAACATTTTAATAATGGTCCAATAAAATGGAATTTTGAGTGTGGGTTTTGAGTTTTAATTCTGGCATAATTGAAAAAAGATAGGTTTCCTGTAATATTGTCGTATTTAATAAAGGCGTTACCAATAGATATCGCAGAATAATAATTGTCCTAACGCTTTATAAGTTTGGAAATAGTCTATTTCATAACGTGTGCAAAAAGTGACATTTTTCATACGAGTGGGAAATATTGTAGCACGAGTGCGATAATCACACGAATGTGAAAAATCACTTTTGCACGAGTAATGTACAGTATTTATCCTACGATCACATGATAATTTTACCAAATAATGTGTAATCAACATCTGACATATTAATACACAAAATGTTACAATTAAAGTCAACATAATTGATTTCGAAAGTACAACAGTAACTATCATTAGTAACAAAAATGGAAGTAGTTATAGGTAGGTGAAATAATTTTTAATATATGTTAATACTGGTCTATATATTGTTTTGAATATTTTTAGTTTTGTCTGTCTTGAAATTTCTCTTTTATTGATGAAGTTCTTATTCATTGTATAGTACAGTTTTATGGTTTTCTCGATTCTGTTGTTAACTTCTGCTTCTTGTCTTCCCTTTTCGTCTATCGTTACACCTAGATATTTGAAATCTTTCACTTGTTCTATTTTTATATCATCTATCGTTATATTTAGTTCTTCTCCTCCTATGGTCATCACCTTGGTTTTATCTTTGTTTATTCTCATTTGTTTTCTCTTCAGTGTTTCATTCCATATTTTTATATTATATTGTAGTCGTTCTTCATTTTCAGCTATCAGTATTATATCATCGGCAAATGCTCCCTCAGCTATCTCTACTCTCTGCATATTT
>CAJUYI010005782.1:0-13850 GCA_910591695.1 Galerucella pusilla
GAATGTTAAGCTTTTCCTACCCGGTAAACAATGTACTATTGTTTTTATTCAATAATTTTTCCATTTTAACCCTATTCTTCGCTCTTAAAGTGGTTTATTTCGTTGTAGCTATTTTTATTTTCGGGACATATACACAGATTGGCCAACAGAAAGTGGACAACGACATTTCCCTTGTCTTGTAACCATTGGAAGTTTTTTAAAACAATGCAGACTCCCTTTCACATAAGAAGAACCCACTAGAAGTTGCAGTCGTATGCGCGAAGAAGCTGCACATGACAATACGTCTGCAACTTCTAGACTTCTAGAGAGTTCTTCTTATGTGAAACGGACTCTATAATACAGAATGATTTTTGGTGACAACCTTAATTGATTTAGCAAGGGCAATCCAAATTCTTAACAGCTCAATCATGTATTTTAAAACTAACCATTTCTACTATATACTAATTCCTGATATGGACTAGTAACTTTCTATTTTGTAATCGAAGATACTTCAAAGTTGGGAACTAATAATAGCACCTCTGTACTTATACAACACCGGATGTAATTGAAAACTGTCTGTATAGCTAACCAAAACTATAACATTAATCTGAAACTGGGTATAAACCAACTTTAAAGTTTTGGTTTCTCGTATCGGTAAAGTTAATATTTTGGTCAACTTCAAAGCTGCCGGCTTGTAGATAGTTGTTCGTGAATTACAGAATTGTGCACTACTCAATTGGAAAAAAATTATTCAACAAATCTTATATTTTCTACTCAGTTCCCTGAACCAAATAATTAGAAAACAGAAATTTATTTATTTATTTTCGATGTCTCCCAACTAGTCTAACAAACGTGAACTCAGGACAACGTTGTTGAGCAATGAACTTTAATTGTCAGACATGATATAAAAGTGGAGCATAAAAATAGAGAAAAAAGATACATCCTTATTAAGGATATTACGATCGGATCGTAAATTTGATTGAAAAACTTCTCCGACTAATCATGCACTTTTCCACTGCACTTAGCTAAAACGTTCAAATACACACCCTATTTTCATCTGACTTTATTGCCAATCCAAACTAGATTTTTAATCTGGGAATTTCGACGTTTTCAAAGATAAAACGAGTTTTGAGTTGAGATTTAAAAATATGAAGATGCAGATATTAATAAATTATTATAATTATTAAAATGGATTTATATTGAAAAAGGTTACAAAGGAGAAATACAGCGGATATGTATTAGTCTAATAAATAAAGGAACAAACCTTGATTATATCGGTCGCCAAAAATTTCCCCCAATCCCCAGGATGAAAATGGTCTCAAAGTTCCAAAAATCCGTTTTTCTACAGCCGTCCGGAAAATAGAACTTTCGTTATGATTTATTAAATCGAAAATGAAACTTTACACAAATCGTACCGAAAGTAGCTATTTTCGGAATAATTTTCAATACCTATGTAGGCGGCCTTAGCAATGACGGAATTTTTATTATGACATCGCTTGTCAAAATAAATTAGTTGAGAGTTCAACTGTATTTTCAATTTTCCGATCCAGAAATGGAAATCGACAACGAAAGTGACGAGGAAATAATTATTTCACATGAAATCAGTGAAGCTGCTAACTGTAATGATTGTACAATTAATGTACATAAGTAATATTTATACAGCATCTATCCCTATTATTTTTTAATATTTTATCTACTAACGACTGCAGAAAAAATATTGTACATAACGCTACCCGAAAGTGATTTTAGAAACTGTCTACTCATCCCGTAAAATATCACTTTCGGGACTTGTTACGTAATTTAAATAACTATTTTCTCTGGTAACTGCCAAAATATGACATATAGAGAATTGTCAATTGAATGAAAAATTTAGATAAATTTCTCATCTACAAAAATGGTCTCAATTACTTTTTCCGAAAACTTGATAGCTTATGAGATAATGGCCACAAAACGTGCCCTATACTTGTACCACTTGCTGTGAATCCAGGAGAGCAGATTCAAAAAATTTAGACATAAGCGGCCTGACATATTGTCCAATACCTCGAGTAAAAATTGATATTTTGTCATTATTCAAAGTTAACTTAAAAGGGAAACCCCATAGCTATGGTATCTTGTATCTCGGACAACTTTTTTATTTTTTTTAATGTTAAGAGCCCAGACCAAAATTTTTTCTTGTTATATTTCTCGACTCCTACAAAATACATTTGGTCGGGTGTTTTTTGATAATGGTTCATGGAAAGCTGAAAAAAAATGTATGAAGAAATATTTATATCTTGATGGAATTTTTAATATCAATTATCTCGAAACACTCTTATAAACCGCATGCGGTCAATATTTGATCAAGTTTTTTCGCCAGTCACCGCTCCAATTGCTGGATAAACATTTTCAACTAGAATCTAAGAGCGTCGACAAAACCGGAAGTTTAAGAGAAATTGCTTTTTCGAAACTGAAAGATGCAAATGAATACGCTGAAGGCTCTTTGCAAACAACACTGCCTACTTTATTGGCAAATGCATCAGGCGACGTTTAAATTTGCAACCGTATGTAGGGAAAAATTGTACCTTAACGTCGCCGGAGGCTTTTTATAGAATTCCTTTTCATAATTTATTCGATAAATACACGCTTCCGATGAAATTCCGTACCAAACAGCTCCTTGGAATTTTTTTATATATTTCTGTTTTACGCGAACATCTAAGAAACTAAGTTGAATAGATTTCACTCAATAAATGTGAAAATTGAGTCGCCCGTGGTTTGTACAAGCTATATCACCAGTCAGCGGCAACGAGCTTTCAGCACATCAGCTTTTTGTGCTGTTGTGTGTACAGATACTGGTTCTCCTCATCAGACTTGACAGTCTTTTCACCAGATCCTTCTTGGAGAAATCCTTCTTTGTCACATTTATATATTTGATGAAGATAATTGGGGAGGCTAATTCCTTCTCTTCTTTCTCTTGCTATGTGGTAAGCAATGTACTTCTCCGTGCTGTAGTTTTTGATTATCCGATGGTTGGGAACCAGTGAATGCAATATCAGCAAGTACATAATATAATGTTTTCCGTTGCCTAATGCAAAAAGTCCATATTGAATAATGTCGATCCCTGTAGTTTTGCAATAGAGAAGTTCAGTCTAACGTCAGTGTGGCCAACAAAAGTGTTTTCTTCTGACAAGAATGACAGTTAAGGTCTACCATTCAAAACATAAGATATTTGCATGTTTTTTATCATTGCGAACATCAATATTGCTTTAATGAATACCTACACCCCCGAAGCGTATATCTTGAAATTTAAAATGACTTTAGCTGAATACTCAACATATCGGTGGCCAATAACTCTGGGAACTTTTGGAATGTCACCATTTTTGTTATTCTGTCACTAGTTATGTCAAATGTCAGTTATATTGGAACTTAAGTTCTTTACGTCAGGTTATGTTTGAGCGACCAGGAGGTCTATTCTTGAACAATGAGCGGCATAGATTTATGACGAATGATCACATGGGCGATCGTCGTTATATTCTTGACCCGTGATCCGATATTATCAATCGCATGAAAATCATACGCTCCGGATCGCATGGTCCGACATAGGTGAGCAAAGTCGAATGAATTGGTGCGTGTGACGTAGAGAGGTTTATTTATTGAAATTTTTTTCAATACTGTCATTACACTGTCATAGAGAAATTATAATAAGTGAGTTTGAGTGGTTTTTTCGGTGTTTTTAATCGGATGGACATGGAGAACTATTATTTTTGGCACTTCTTTTGGAAGGAGTGACACGCGACTGACTCATTTTTATATAATTTCAATGCTAACGAATTTACTAAACAGACTACCTTTTTTATTATTGGTAATATGACATAAAAAATACAAGAAATAATTAATGACATAAAATTATGACAGCCGTACAAAAAATATATGCCAAAAATAACTAAAAAGTAGATCTTTCGTATCAAATAATGCTGGCAACAACGCAATAATTTTGAACGTTCACATGAAGGTTCAAGAATTAGTCGATTTCGACCGTGGGATCCGATAGATCGCACGGGATAGATCCCATCGATCGAGAGAAACATCGGATCGTATGATTTTCAAGAATAGGTACCCAGGGGTCGTGACGCAAAAGATCTGACCGTTACGCGTTACGTTACGCTACGTTATCTTACGTTGCTTCGTTATGTGCCTTGCTTTCGTGCTTGTGCTCTCTTCTTAGTCTCTCTCTCGTTTACGAAGTAGCGATTCATATGCTCCGGCCGGGATTCGAACCCGGTCTGCCCGCGTGGAATGCGAGCATTCTACCACTGAACCACCGATGCTATATGAAAATTCTATGCAAAGCTGGTATTCGCAGTGCTGGTGATCTACTTGAATTTGTTCGGATAAATTTTCACTATTATTTCCATAATTTTTTTTGCGCGATTAAGGGGTCTAGCACATTTACTTTTCGAAATACAGGGTGTTGAAATTTTGAAAACTTGAATGTTTTAATACGATAACTTTAAAATGGATGGATAAATGGATTTGACATTTGGCAGGTTGTTTTTAAATGTAAAAGGGCATATTTTGAAAGAAATAGTAGTTTGTGCAAATAGTGTGGATATGATGGCCATATCGCACGAGGACGAAGTTTGAGCACGACGCCGTAGGCGGAGTGCTCAATCGTTCAAGTGCGATATGGACAATCCACACGAGTCGAGCAGCATATTTTTTCTACGACCCACTTAAGAAAAAATCTAGAAAATAAAAATTTCTATAAACTGTAATATAACTTCAAATTAAAAATTCAACTATTCAATTTTATGTTTCCACTTATTTTCTGGTAAACGTACAATTCTTGAATGTCCAATTTGTATAATGCTACGGTTTCCCTTTTTAAATATACGATGCTGTTATAAGTAGATGTTGCTAGTCGGACTTCCTCATGAAGGGTACCGTACCATTATCTATAATAATGAATATTCTGCTAAATATTTCAAACGTCTACCTGTTGTCGTTATTAATATCAAGCAGAATAATAATTTAAAATTGAAATTAACAATAAAAAAAACTTTTTCACGGGGAATCGAACCCGGGTCCACCGCGTCTGGTTTGCTTACTACTCGACCACCGAGGAATATGCAAATTGTTTATCTATAACGTCAAATGTATTACATACTTTTTGCTTAAAAGGAACTAAAGTTCCTACCGTGTGTCCCGCGACACGTTCTACCCTTTTTATTTTTGTTTATATTCGTTTAATTGTGTATGTCCATTTTCACTTAGATTTTCGTAGCATTTCTAGTTAGTTGTATCTCTATTCTTCTAATTAATTTTTCCACTGACATCTGACATAAATAGTGACAGATAAGAGAAATGAAATGGTGACATGCCAAGATTTCCTAAAATTATTGGCCACCGATATGTTGAGTATTCAGCTGAAAAGTCATTTTAAATTTCAAGATATGCGCTTCGGGGGTGTATTCATTATTTTACTAAAGCAATGTAGATGTTTGCAATGATAAAAAAACATGCAAAAATCTCATGTTTTGAATGGTAGACCTTAACTATCATTCTTGTCAGAAAAACTCACTTTTTGTTGGCCACACTGACCTTAGACTGAACTCCTCTATTGCAGTTCTAGTCGCTCAATCTTTCTTTTTCTTGTGAATGAGAAGAGTGCAGTTTTTGTAGGATGCATCCTTTGACATTCCTTTCTATACACTATTTATCCACCCTTTTTGTTTTGGAAATAATTTTTCGAAGTAAAAAACGCGTAGTTAAATCTTGACAAGAGAAATAATTGCCAGCAGTGTGGTTCGGATCATTTGTCGCCGGAATGATTGCCTCCGCTTTGTCTTTTCAGTTTACTCTGTTTTCTTCTAGGTTGAGCGCAATAAAGTAACAATCTTTTTCCATTTGGAAGACGTACAACAGCAATAAAATTAGAGATTTTTTGTGCATTCCTAAATCATATTATTTCCGAAGTTTTCAGTATCTTCTATTGTGGTATGTTTCAATATAGTTTATGTTGCACTAAATCATATTTCATTTTTCTATAGAAAAAAGTACAATTCCCATTACATCGCTGGGATTTTCTCTTTGTAATATTATGATTTCTGACGCCGAACTTACCAAATAGCCAATATTGTACGAGACAAAATGTTCGCTATTGTGTAAACACATCTAAGCAATGCGTTGATGTTATCGCGAGTGTGGATGGTAGTGTTGACAGGAGGGAAAAAATGAACGTACATCTCCAGACATTATGTTCTTTGAAGGAGATGAAATATCGTTGGAAGACCGGAAAGAATATCACGATCGATATTCATTGTGAAACTCGAGAGAATAAACAGAACTACATAATATACAGTATGGACACAAAAAAATGTAAAATGTCACTATCGAATTTTACATAACTTCTTTTTGATGCTATCGTGAACTTAAATCTGTATGGAACTTTAAAAAATTTACGATGTCAGCTAACTCACTCAACTTTATTTAAAACAATTTTGGGAATTTTTTTTATTTTCTTTGGTGTTACCGCCTCATTTGGACCTCTACAGCGTTCCGCATCATAGGTGTCTCTACAACCACGATAACTCACGAACTAATGAATTAGGCAATCCAGTGACAATATGGCGACACAGGGCGAACAAATGTGATGTAGACCGTGGATTTTGGTATACATAAGTGTTTATTTTGGAGAAAGGTGCTTTTATTTTGCTTTGGTGTCTCTATACCAATAATATACAATAAAAAGTTCAGTTTTATAAAACTTTTAAGCTGGGTATATCAATTTAGGACCAACTTTTGGTTGTGTGCCTATATAAGAACATTATTTTTTTGTTAGTGGTTTTTAGACTATCAAGAATTATTATTAAATATTTACGGGTAAGTACACACTGACTAAAACACATACAATATTATAATGAAAGTGAAACTTTTATGAAATTGAAGACATCAAAATTTCACTTGCTTGAATATAGGAAGATATCACCTGCAGTATTTTACTTTTATTCTTACGGATTTCAGGAGTGAAACACCTACTTCAAAATGCCAACAGCTTGTATTGTAGTCGGTTGTGGGAGCCGTTCAAACCGAGACCAAGTAAGCTTTTTTAAGGTCCCAGCTGTTTTAAAGAACACATTTTTGGTGCACTAGAATGAATTAAGTAAGAAGCGTAGAGAAATGTGGTTAGCAGCAATCAATGGAGATGATTTAACAGAATTAAAAATCAAGTATCAGGCTGTATGTAGCAGGCATTTTGTTCAATAACAATATTCATAAAAACTAACAAACGTGATATATTCTAAATAAAAAATACTACTGAAATGAACAATATACTAAACACTAATAAAATATACTAAATTGAAGCAAAATATACTAATAAATTCGACTAAAAAGTCTTGAGCACTGTTTATGACCGAAAAAACAATACAAAACTAACCTATCTGTCTAAATTGTTTGCCCTGCACGGCCATATTAGGTCACGTGATCTGGTTTGCCTAATAGAATAACATGAAATTTTGACAGACAGTTAACTTTCGTAACACTTTAATTAAAATGCTATGTTTATGAAATAATGAATAAAACAAATGCCAATTGCCAATTGTGAATTCTCTAAACCAAGGTGTCCTCTCCTATTTATGCCATTTAGAATGCTGAGCTTGCATTTTCCTAGGTGGGGCTTCTATTGTGTACAGGAACGTATAACTAGACTTCTTTTCAAGGTTAGTACTACCTGAAAAAATGCGATCACAATAAAACTAGCGCCATCTATCTATGTGTCGGGCACGGGAATTTTAATTCCATGTAACACATTAATCTAAATTCCACTATTTCTTCTTCATTTCTTTTTTTTTAAATTCAATAGAAAATGTAAATGTTTATTTGTTAAAGTGCACACGATTTTCAACTATTACTATTCCCTATTCTCAAAAATTTCAATAGTTAACATTAATTAAGAAATTCAGTCAGTTTCGGTATCAAATATCGTTTTAGATCCTTTCAAAAGTCAAGTCGAGCTGTTCGTTCGTCTTGGTTACCTTCGTCAAGATCCCTCCGTCCTTACAGACCCGCTATTCAGTTACAAGATCGTATATCAGGTTAAAGCTTCATTTCGGGAAACCGAGCAATACAGCTACATTATGGTTTTCGTACCCATGTTACGATCGGAAAGCTACATTACCAGGAATTCCCGTATATATCAATAACAGACAACTTGAAACGCTGGACCAACCGAATCATTTAGTCAAACAATTAGGCCGGTTGTTGATGAATGCGTTTTGTACTAACCACCGGTCTTTATATTTCCGGACTGATACTAAGTCTTCTTAGTTTCTACTTGTGATTCATTTTTGGTATTAGTTATATAAGAGTGTTTATTATAAACTTGTGGATGGCAATTGGTTTGATAAGGCGAAAATACGAAACCTCCATATATAGTTCAGAATAAAAGTTATAGATTTTCCCATTCCACGTTGAAATATACCTTCAGGTGTCTGATTTCATAACCTAATTATGCAGTGGAAGGGGAAGACTGCCTTAATTTGACGTTTTCCGCGATTATTTCCGACCGAATCAAAAATTACCAAAAAAAGTATCGAATAAAGGTTATAGATTTTACCATTCCACATCGAAATATACCATCATACGGGGATGTATTGATATCTAGTTAGCCTAGACCAGTTCCATGCATAAACAAAATATTGCTTTATCATAGCAACGAGCAATAACTCAGTGTCAGTGTGAGGTTGGACGTCAAAAAAGTATAACAGAGTTACGCAATAAGTTAAAAGAAAAAAGATGTCCACCGAAATTGTGAAAATCGAAAAATTGGAGTATCGAGCCATCATCAAGTACCTGCATTTGAAAGGGTCAAGAGGTAAGCAGATATAGGAAGATATGCTTAATACCCTTGGTGATCCATGTCCTCCGTCCTCTTCAAGATCTAAGAAGTTTCGTGTCCAAAAATCTGCTGGAAAAGTTCTTGCTTCAGTTTTTTGGGATTGCCATGAAGTAATCATGATTGATTTTTTGGATAAGGGTGGAACAATAACCGGAGATAACTATTCGACATTACTGACCAATCTACGGGAAAAAATTTGAAGAGAAAAGACGCGGAAAGCTATACAAAGGTGTTTTGTTTTTGCAGGACAACGCCCCTGCACACAAATCTCATGTTGCCATGGAAAAAATTCGTTATTTAGGGTTTGAATTACTAGAACACCTCCCATATTCACCAGATTTGGCTCTGTCCGACTATTATCTCTTTCCTCAACTGAAAAAAAGTTTCAAAGGTCGTAAATTTTCTTCCAACGAGGAGGTAATAAAAGCTGTGGAAGTCTGGTTTGCAGAGCAAGAAGAAACATTTTTTTGAAAGGTCTAGAGACGTTGCAGGTTCGCTGTAATGAATGTATCCAATTAAGAGGAGAATGTGTTGAGTAATAAAATATTTTGACATTGAAATTGTGGTTGGTTCTATAGTAGGCTAAGAATTTTTCAATATACATATGTATCATGTCCGATTTCATTTTCGTTAGTTGATAAAATTTAGTGAAAAAAAACTCCATTTAAATAAATTACAATAACTATTAAGTAATTTTTGGCAGCTTCTCTTGTTTTAATCCCTCGTTATATTGGCCTAGCGATTCTATTTATTGGCCAGATCGAGGTATTCACTCACTAGATGCCTGGGCAAGCGTCACTCATCAAGTTAATGAGGGTCGCTAAATTGCTAAATTTCCATTACCGCTCAATCGAGATAACAGAGTCAGTGTTATGGATGAGTTAATTTAAAAAGAACAAAACTCTGCGGGATTTAAAAAGGAGGAATCTGTTATAATTGAATTGAAAAAATCGTTATCATTATTTACGGGATATAACAAATATTTACAAATGACGGATTAAAGATAGATATATACATGCGTATATTGAAAAATTCTTAGCCTACTATAACACCAAAGAAAATTTCAATGTCAAAATATTTTATAACTCAACATATTCTCCTCTTAATTGGATACATTTATCACAGCGAACCTGCAACCTCTCTATACCTTTCAAAAAAATGTTTCCTCTTGTTCTGCAAACCAGAATTCCACAGCTTTTATTACCTCCTCGTTGGAAGAAAATTTACGACCTTTTAAACTTTTTTCCAGTTGAGGAAAGAGATGATAGTCGGACGGAGCCAAATCTGGTGAATAAGGGGGGTGTTCTAGTAATTCAAACCCTAAATCACGAATTTTTTGCTTGACAACATGAGTTTTATGTGCAGAGGCGTTGTCCTGCAAAAACAAAACACCTTTGAATAGCTTTCCGCATCTTTTCTCTTCAATTTTTTTCCCGTAGAGTGGACAGTAATGTCGAATAGTAATCTCCGGTTATTGTTTTACCCTTATCCAAAAAATCAATCATGATTACTTCATGGCAATCCCAAAAAACTGAAGCAAGAACTTTTCCAGGAGATTTTTGGACACGAAACTTCTTAGGTCTTGGAGAGTACGAAGGAGATTGGTCACCAAGGGTTTTAAGCATATCTTCGTAAATCTGTTCACCTTTTAAACCCTTTTAAATACAGGTACTAGATGATGGCTCGATACTCCAATTTTTCGTTTTTCACAATTTCGGTGGACATCTTTTTTCTTTTAATTTATTGCGTAACTCTTGTTTCCTTTTTTTCATGTTCTATCAATGCCATAAGTTTGGCAACCTCAAGCTACCTCTGTCATTTTGGTGAGATCTGTCAAAAATATTTTGATACTAATTGTGCTTTCATTTGGTTTTTGATAACCCGCCTAATAGGTCACTCCCAGAAATAAATCCTTCTAAATAAAATGAGATCATGCCTATGTGGAAGGGTAAAGAGAAGAAACACTTTTTTGTAACAATAAATTTGTATAATTTTCCATTAGCAAAAGCGAGAGTGCAACCAACAGGAAAACTAAATTAAAAATAATGAAATTTTTGATGTACGCAATTTGGCAGTTCCGTTGTTAAAACACCGTTTGTCTACGTCCGACTTTCATTAGGCATTCCATTAAATTGTATCACACTGAGAGAATTTCGTCAAAAAAAATAATAGGTTAGGTAACGCAGCTGTCAAAAATTATCTTTTCCTCCATAAAGAAAAACCGGTCTAAATTATGATTCCGAGCTACGAACGTAGAAAAGTCAACAGTTTTCCGAAGCCATTTCGAACGATTTTGTATAGCAATTCAATAATAACCATTTTATCTTATCAGCTTTCACCCACAACATAAAACCGGGGCACCAGAAACTTTGTGATCGCAAGCATACGTTACTCGATGTAATATTTTCCTTAGTCAAAGCCGCCTATCTGCTCGAATGCAATCCACACGAAACTAACTGTCCAAATTTAAACATTAGCCTGCGCAATATCTGTGAAATAGTGTTTCTGGTGTGCCCTGCCCGCCGTTTCGGAAACGACTATACAGATATATCCACATCCATTACACAGCAGATAACAATGGCGAACTTAATTCACTTCTGTCGCTTACTAAACAGTTTCCTTTGTTCTCTATTATATTTACGTGGAGAACTGGATTTATGATTGTTGTAGAATGGAGAAGTGGGGTTTCCTTATATATATGAAAGTCAGCAAGTCGAAGAGTGCATTGAATAAAATGCTTTGTTGATAAAAATAGATTAAATTAAAGATTGATTTTACGCCGAAAGAAATCTTCCATATACGGTAAAACGCTGGAGGATTTTACTTAAAGACCGTTTCCACTTACCGGGCTTCACTTGGAAAGGTTTTCGATAGTAAACTTGTTAGAAAAAACCTGCCTGTATTAACATTATTTATTGTTACGTTAACTAAAAGCGTACGTTCCTTCGCGCCACCTATTTTGGGCATATTTTTCTGTCTTCGTAGCCGAGTGGTATAGTAATGACCTTTATATTTAAAAAATTCAAAACAGTCATTTTGAAATTGCGGCAAAAATCTTATAATAATAGTTATTCGCCCAAATAACTTGAAACCATTTTTTTATCATTTTACTTCCATCGTCTTGTTTGTAGTCTATGAAAAAAGAAATTTTCCTGCTTTTTCAAAATTTTGGGCTCTCTGTAGCTTCGGTATAGTCTAAAGCGTCTTTATCGTGCGGGTTCAAAGGCCTCTAACCATATGTATCAAATCAGAAGACACAGAGGTTACCAAAATGTGAGATTACAAATATACCCGGAGAAAATAATGATGGTTGATGTTTCCTGCACACTGGTTGACGAATCTATCAGATTAAGAACCTATTTTGCTTGAGGATGCAAAATACCGGAAAATTGCTTCTTATTATTCATATTGTCACTTTCAATTGTCCTCGGAATTGTCAAAGTGACATAACTGACATTTACATAAAAACTTCGCTGATGAAGGACTTTTAAGAATCGCTGAAAACTAAATACATACCTTTTTTTCTACCGTCAAAATTGCATAAGTCTGTCTTATTCATCTTAAGGATTTTATTTGGAAGTTATAATTAAACGCAATAAGAGAAAACAAAAATGGTGAGTATGTCTTTGTTGAATCGTATGACCCGCATGCTGAGACTACAGATTATAAAGAGAACAGATACGAAAGCTTGACAGAGAACAGTAAAGAGAGAGAGAGATGGGTGGACATACCCATTTAAATGCCCATCGTCTTATGTCGACTCCATTCGGGCTGCTTCGCGAAATTTGTCAACAGGGTTGTCAATTTGCATAATATTGCCTTCAATTTACGATCATAGGTCAAATATTTTATAAGCATTTTTTTCAAGTGTGATAGTTATACAGATACAAATATTCGATAATTACTTGTTTTAAATCAATTTTATTAACATTAAAAGAATTATACATTAAAAAAAAATTATAATGTATAAAAATCATACCATAAATCAATACTTTTTTCACAAACCACATCCTTGGCAACCATGCACAATAACGGTGACGGCTAACCTAACATATTCAAAACGTCAAAACATGCTCAAAATCACTTGTAATCTGTGCTCAAAATTCATAACGCCATTTTTGTTTGCTTCATTGTTTGAAGGTGTTTAATCGGCGATATTAATATTAACTATAAAAATATAGTGGTATAGATTATTATTCTTATAAAATGAATAAACATCACGGCGAAGTGTATTGTTCATACAGGCTGTCCAAGAAATTTTATTCGAGAAGAAAAATAAAGCTCTTTCGATTTCCAACGGATGAGAGTATATAATTTAATATCCCAGCCTATGATAAAATTTTTTTTAAAGTTTTTGATATTAACTTTGGTGCTACAAATTATTATCAAAATTCTCCCTCGCATATGTGTAGGTATATTGTATTCCCTTTGATAATAAATGAATTAAGAATTATTTGTACTTTAAAATTATATTTATACCAATAAGTAGAGGTACCTACCTACCTACCTACCTTTTTCGTAACAACCTGAAGTAACATTGTGTATTAATTGTTCCCGGAATTCTCGGCATAATTATTTTTACCTGTTATGACAATAATGATTACTATAAATAGGGTTCAAACCGGCACGTCAGGTAGGTGCGCCTATGGAATCGGCTGCTAAAAATGATTTATTACTATCAACCAATTTCAAATCGAGTATAGGTTGATTTTTGTAATTATTTGTGTTATCTGAAAATGTATTCATTAATTAATCTCCCAAGAGTAATGACTATTTATAACAAACATAGGAATGTACATATCCCTAGTAGAAATTTATCTTGGCACAATGTTGGCTAGACGTTGACGCTAATATTCGACTATATTGGAAATAGATAAAAATGTTAACACTTTCCAATGTACGTCCAATGTTGGCATAATATTGCTGAATATTGCGCCAATACATAGCCTACTTTAGGTTACATTGGGAGGCAATATTGTCCCTAGATTGGACAATA
>CAJUYI010005783.1:0-14964 GCA_910591695.1 Galerucella pusilla
GCATACTTAATTAGGGTTTATTACTCCTCGTTCTTTTTGTACATACTTTATAAAATAGGGCATTTTGTCAAAGATAATATTTTATTTATCTGTTACAGAATGCTACAAAAGCCAATTTTTCACAATTAGAAATAGGAGTAGTTTTTATAGGACATCCTATACAACTTATACAACAAAAAACATATTGAAACAAAATTGAAGTTACTTTAAGTAATATCTGGCTGTATTTTAAATATACCGCTCTATAAAAAGCTAAAACAATAATCTTAGCTTCCTTCCGGTAGATATTTACACTTTTCTAGTTAATCTAGAGCACCTGTATTTATTTTATGTGTTTCTGGACAGAACTCCTGAACAGTTTTTATAGAATAGGCCGATACATGATCTACGTTTCAATATAATAATAATGTCAAATCGAAATTAAATATGTCTTCATTTCTATAAGGTAGTTGTCGCAAAACAATGAACAGTTAGTTTTTGGGAAGTTTCCCACCATTAGTTTTTCCTCTGTAATGTAACCTAAAACTGCCCCAGGCTAGAGCACTCCACCTCAAGGAGTTGAGTTTGGCACCAATTAAACTATTTTATACACTATCACTGGGATGGGATGTACAATTAATATTAAATTGGACGCCACCAGCTTTTTAATCGAAACGAAGCAATTAAAACAAGAAGCAAAAGGTGGAAAGCTGGAAACACCTTGTAAGAAATTAAAGTTAAGTTACCAAAAAAAATAAATAAAATAAATCTACTTATTTCCGAACACGTTTATCCAATTCAATTATTATTGAATAATCAAAAGAATGAAATAATAATTATTTATTGAGTTATTTGAAACTCAACATAAATTGAATATTTCAAAAACCAAACGAAGAGTATACTAATTGTAATTAGCACGCCAAATCCAAATCTTAAGGCGGCGCCAGACATGCGGCATTCGGCGAGTACCGAGCGACTGCTCGCCAAGTAGTAAGTAGTGTGGACGGGTTCATCGCTACTTGCCGATGACCAATTTTACTTGCGCACACCTTGCCGAGTAACTCAAGTACTGCGAGCAGTCGTTCGGTACTCGCCGAATGCCGCATGTCTGGCGCCGCCTTTACACACGCTATAGATAAGACGGAGGAACTTATCTTAGAGGGCTGAGTACTTGCAGCTCTTAGTGCGATGGCGGCAGTGGCGGTAATGTCTTCGACAGGCTGTGGATCTCGTGCACGGGACAGGAACGAAGTGGACTGAAGATGCCTTTGTGTTTGCCTTCTTGAGAATGGAACTTGCCTTAAGATTGCCGTAAACTTGCCTTAAGCTTACCGGCTGCAGAGCAACCAGACAATAGAAAATTGTTCACCAAAAATTGAGAAGAAAATATAAATATTTTGTTGCCTTCAATGTGGCAGTTAGAGGAAAAAAGAGTCCACTCGAAAATTGAAATTTCGAACATCGACAGACAAAAATGGAAGGGAAATTTAATAGAAATTAATGTTTTATTTCGGAGTGGCTAATGCGACAAGGAAACGGCATGTTTGGAGATTTAGCTGAAATTTGGGAGGAAGTGACTAATGAGCCAAAAAATTCACTAAATAAAATAGTTTTTCAGACGAAAAACGTAACAGCTGAACAGCATGTTACACTTTGTAAGTCGATTGACATTTTAATGGTAATGGAGAGCGCACAAAACATTAATCTCATATTTTTTCTTCATTACCAGTTAGAATTAATGAAATCGAAATCATTGAGCTTAATTATATAAGAAAGAAGGTTCACAGGACCGGAAACATTTTGTGAAATCACAAAGGATTACAGAAGAGGGGAAGTCGGGAACTGGCTAGTTAAGGAACACCAACTCAAATGAAGGCAAACACAAGGACACAAGGAAATTTGAAGACAGTTACCGACCTGGTGAATGCACACTGTAGCCTGAGGAAGCATTTGCACGGGATGGGCAAAATTAGTGAACTTACAAGGACTCAGACGGAAGCTCTTTGGAGTGGAAATAACACAACTACTGAAGATTCCTCCAGATAAATTGGTGGCCTATATAGAAGACACGAAGCTTCTGGAATGGAAGTTGGTAGATAACATGGGGAATGGTACAAAGCCTGGGCTGTTGAGCACAACCCAAACGTATGAATGAATGAAATACCTATTAATTTAAAAATTCGAATTTCCAACCATTTTTTGTTGTATCTGTTGCTGTCTAACTATCACGGTTCATGAAATACAGCCTGGTGACAGACGGACCGACAGCCAAACAGATATACGGACAGCGACGCCTTAGTAATAGGGTTAGTTTTTTACCCTTTCTTCAAGGAACCCTATGAATGGAAGACGATACACCCTCTACACTCAAGTGATTGGTCTATACAACAAACTATATGTTTTAGAAGTGACGTTTTTTCACTGTAATTGAAAAGTTTCAATTACTTTTATGTTGTTTATTAGATACTGGCCTATTTCTTCGACTGCAATATGTCGGAGCAGGTCTAATGTATTTTAGGTTCATGTTTGTTTACTAATATTAGAGCTGAAGATATGTGAATGACGTTATGTCTGATAACAGTTTTATAACCAAATTTATCATAATGGCGAAACCATGCTGACCAAAAAAAAGTACAGGTTTGTTGAAAATCAAAGGATAATAGTATTTTATGCAACGATCATGTAATGATAGCCATTCAGACACGAGCATGTTGTAGGATACGAAACGAGCCGCAGGCGAGTTTCGTATATAATATGCGAGTGTATTAATGGCTATTACATAAAAGTTGCATACAATGTTTTTTCTACTCCGATTAATAAGAATTATTTAATTAATAATTATCATTTATTATAAAAAACAATAACAATGAAAGTAACTTCAACAAATAAATTTTACAAATTGTACAACAAATAAATTCAAAACTTTTGAACATAATAACATTAATTATTTAATATTCTTTGTGCATGTATGAATTATTTATTGTACAATTTGTAAAAATTATTTGGGGGGCTGATCCTGTTCGGATGGTTGTTGAACTGGAGGGCATGCTAAAGTTTGTTTCACTCCTATTTTCAATTGAATTAAAAATTTTATTCGAAACATTTATTTTATTTTGGATACTTTCTTCAATATAACCCTCTGCAACCCTAGTGGATTTCCAACCACCGTGTCTTTTTAAGGTGGTTGGCCGCCATCTACCAATACGGTTGCAGATGTTCTACGAAAGCAGTGTCCGTATATAAATTGGGATTGGGAAGCCCTAAAAAAGGTGGCAATTTGCTTGCCCAAGTTTCCAAATTTTTTTATTCCAATGTTTTGTACAACTGTACATTTTCCATTTTGGTAATTTAAAGAGAATATATATATATATATTGATATATTTTTTTGCAAATATCATAATATTTGCCGGTAATTGTAAATGTTCTTTGAGTTTTTGTTTTTGTTTCAACTATATTGACAATTGATATATTGCTTTTATCTTGAATATTTTCAATTTTTAAATCGTGGAGTTCATGTCTGCGGCATGCTCCCATGAGTCCGAATATCATAGCTACCTTAAACAAATAAAAAAAATTTAACAGTAAACTTTAAAAAAAGTGGGGTCTGGCCCATGAGTCCGAATATCATAGCTACCTTAAACAATTAAAAAAAATTTAACAGTAAACTTAAAAAAAGTGGGGCCTGGGTAGGGATCGAACCCTGACCCTCTAATCACATAATTCTTATATCTTGCCGCTTAAACAGCTAGGCTATGACATCCCGAATATTTGAGAATTAAAACTGCATTTATAATTTAAAATTATTCGTCTATTTATTTCTTGAAAAAAAATTTAATTATTTGATTCAATATATACATACTTTTGAAAAAATAAATTGATTATCAGGCGCTTCATCTGAAAATCTCGTTATCTCATCTGGTGAAAATATATTTGATTTACGTTTTATTAGAGCATGTAACTTGGGATATTTTGATATGTCAATATTATGCTTTATATTTAAAACTATTTTGATAATTGAATAATGTGTCCATACGGATGATGGTTTCATTTTCTTTTGTAATTCTTCAAAATAAACTATTAAAACATTCTCAGAGAACGATGTTACCTATATTTTTTGTGTTTCTCCAATCCATAAATTGTTTGTATAATTTTTCATAAGTTTTCTTGGATTTTTCTGGTAATATGTTGTCAACTGCCTTTTCGGCTCTTTCTCTAATTTCTGGAGGCGTCAGAGAAAATTCTTCGTTATCACTCATTATTTTAATACAATTTAGGTAATTATTCAGTTCAATTAATTTCAAATAAAGTTGCTTTTGAAAATCAAAATTATTTGACAGCTGTCAAATTAAGTGTAGCTTAATAGGTCTGTTCGCCTGCAATAAAAGTGTAGCACTGAGCTATATAATTTTGAAAAATTCAGGTCTATCTGTGAAAAAATGCGTGTAAAATTGCTAAATTTGGGACTATCTATGTATATTGCATTTTGTATACTGCAAGAAGCATTAAAACATAATTAAAATAAATAAAATCGTATAGCTCAGTGCTACACTTCTATTGCAGGGAACAGACCTAATATAATTAATTTCAGAAATGTCAACCAGGTATCCATGGCTATATTAAATATTGTATTGCATATTAAATATCGCATTCCTATTGGCTTAAAAATCTGTATCATAATGAATATCATTAAAATACAGATTTTAGTCTTTTAATAAGTATATTATAAAACAGGAGTAGAAAAATACATTCATCTAGGTTCTTCTATTAATATTGCTATCAAATTTTATAGACAGTATCTTTTTTTTTAATTTCCTATAAGTACCTACTAAATATAAACAATTTAATAGATGGATTTAATCAACAATTTTCTCATGCTTTCTTTTCTACGTGACCGTATTTTAATTGGTAATTGTAATGCAACTATTGTGATATTAAACTGAACTGGGTTAGAATATAATTATTACAAATAAAGACATGCATTAATAGAAGTTGTTATATAGTAAAAATTAACTCAATATAACACGCGTTAGGACATTGAGTTCAATTTATTTGTTCCTTCCCAATGTTTTTTCTCAGTTCCTTATCCCTGTTTTTCTATTTTTTCCGCAGCTCTACAGTCCGCGAGTTTACGTCTAAAATTTCTCTGCAGTGAGCAACTTTACGTCTAGGCAAAACTAAGCTAACTTTAAAGCGAATTTTCCTGTTCCAGGACCCACGAGGGTCATTATATACTCGAGTCATAGCCGCCATCGCACTGAGAGCTGCAAACAACCCTAACCCTTTAAGATAAGTTCCTTCGTCTCATCTTTAGCGTTTGTATGATTTCGATTTGGCGTGTTATCATTTTCATTCTTTGTGTTGATTATTAACTACACCTTTTGCTTTCGTTTCGATTAAAAGCTTGTGGCGTCCAATTTAATATTAATTGCACACCCCATCCCAATGTTTGCGTATAAAATAGTTTAAGGTTTTCCACCTTTTTCACTTTAGTTTTATTTGTATCCCTTTCGTCGATGTGTAAAAGGTAGTGGTATCCTAAAGCTTCTTATAGTCAGACAATCCTCTGGCATAACTAGTGCAACACAAACATGGATAAGAACCACCATTAAGCAAAGTCTCACTCTTTCTTGAGTGGACACTAACTAGTGCCCAACAGCGACAGCCAAGCCGCCCGTGACATCTCGGCTAGTATGGGAATGCGGCGAAGAACTTAGAAGACTGGCGACTCGGAACAGTGTAACACTGGAGTGGGTACCAGGTCATAGAGGAATCGCAGGTAATGAAAAAGCTGACGAACTCGCAAGAGTAGGATCGTCAACTCCGATGAACGGACCCGAACCTGCTGTGGGCATCCCCAGATGCTTAACCAGGTCATGGTTAAAAGGGTGGTTGAAAGAACAACACAAGAAATACTGGAAGAATACGACTGGGCAAATACATGGGAAGAAATTCATAAAAGAACCATCAGAAAAAGTAGCGAAAGAACTGCTCTCAATGAGCAGGAACAAACTGCGCACCACTACGGGGCTACTTACGGGACACTTTCCCACAAAGGAGCACCTAAACAAAATAGGGCTGTATAACGGAGACCTTACATGCAGAATATGCAAAAAGGATACCGAAACAGCTCTGCATATACTATGCAACTGTGAGTCACTGGACCACAGAAGGCAGAAACTTTATGGTAGAACCCAAATGACTCCAGAAGACTTCTACAATCAACCAGCTAAGAACCTGTATGAGCTAATACAGGGAACGGATTGGCTGAATAGGTTATAGTCAGAACACTAGGAGTATCCACAATAAGCCCAGGAGGCTGAGGTGGTACCGGCGAAAGGACGGCTCCGAAGGGAAAAAAAGAAAAAAAAAAAACTAGTGCCCAAGTGAACAGCAAGTTACGATACAATCAGTGAAATATTGTGAAACTGGAGTGGAAAATGAAGGCCGTCCTATGGAACCAACAGTAATGAAGTCAATTTTCGTTCCATAGCTATGGATGAGACTGGGTACTTACTACCAGCATTCAAAATTGAAACAAGACACAGTACAGTGGAATCAAGCTGGTTATTCAGCATCAGTACAACAGGTTAATAATACTCTATATGCGAAGAAGATGATACGATAATATCGTTCAATTTGAAGCAGTTTCATAATAGATCAATAGATACTCGTATTCCGAATCAAAATGTCATTAGGACGTTAATGCCAGGCGAAACTAATCCATCCGAATCGCATTAGCATGTTTAAATTAACACTCTTTATCTAATTGGGAATCTGGGAAGGAAACGAGGTTATCGGAATTATTTTTTTTCTTCTTCAAAAGATTGATGGCCCTTTATCTAAAAATAAGGGATTAATGAGATACTGAAATAAATTGTACCTGCTGTCTATAGGTAGGGGACAAACGTTGGATACGAAAATGGAAAGAAAATTGAGAGCTTAAAATTTCGATACATTTTTAATAGAAAAAAAGCAGGCATAATACTGAACCAATGGGGTGTTAAACCGATATCCGGTTTTTGGTATTTTATTGAAATATATTTGTAAAATTTTAAGCCGACTATTTCAGGAGAATACTGTAAATAATTAAGAATTCCTAATATATGCACTTTTCACTACAGCTACGTCACAAACCTGAAGATGAAGTTAGCCACTTTCTGGTTATATTTTTTATAAGCCGGTTACAGACAGGCGATTCGAATTTGAAGTTTGTAAATCTGTCGAAGTATATAGCATGACTCAAGACTTGCTCAAGATGTGAAAACGTGGTTAAAACCACGATACACGTACACACGGTATGCTATTGCGCATGATAGCGTTCTATCTCTCTCGCCGCTGTGACGTCACGCTCGAGGAACTACGAGAAGTTGTTCCATAGGTTCCAATCTAATTTCGCGGCAGGCGTTTGAGATTTATTGAATTTAAAATTATGGTGAATAATTTTTTTGACTTTTTTTTGATTATACATAAGTCAGTAAAATGAGTTTTTCAAATTATATTTAATTAAGGGACATCAGTGTCAAGAAATGATCATTGTTTTTCTGTTGTGATTATTAATTTGAGAAAAAGAAATAACAGAATTTTTGTCAACTAATTTTTTTCAGGTACTTACCTAAGTATTTCAAAAGTCTACACAAAAAAGTGAGAAAATTCAAAAATTTTTCTAAATATTTTATTACGCAATACAAAAACAAGAGCAAAAAGTGAAACATCCATTTCTCAAAGTTGCTAAATTTAGACATCTTTTTGTCTAGCTTCCTCTGAGCAATCTTGAAACTGATTTTCCTGTTCAAGTCTCGCAGTCTAATATATGTTCGAGTTCTCGAAAAGTACAGGACAACTTCGTAAGGCACTGATGTTTTTATTTGTGACATAGTGATATCGGCTAATTTCTTAAAAATGCTCTTCTCTTTAGACAAAGAGCTATACCATGCATTTTATGGAACTCGGACTCGAGTTTCAAAGCAACTTCCCACAATTCATCATTTGGATGTAGAAGAGAACCTCTAGAAACAGCTTGTATCCAATCAGGGGCCTTATTCATATCCATACTTTCTGTGGGTTTTCCCAGTGAGTATTTGTTCTTGAACTTGAATGCTATAAAACCTGCTATGTATTTGAGTGATTCCTGACTCACCCTCTCTTTCACCTCAAAATTGTGCATTAGCTGCATTGCTTCTGTTTCCAAGCCGTCTTCTTCCAAATAAGGTGGTTCTTTTGTTTCAGAGGGACTTCAAAATACTTCTCTTCAAAATGTATTGAGAAAATCGTTGCTGAAATGTGCCCATGCTATATTTTAGATTTTAAACCTAGGTTATCCCCAAATACGCCACAGCTGATTTACTCTTGGGTAAAGCAATAAACAATAACTAATTCAAAACCAAAATCATGTGAAGAAAGTTAAAATTTAAACCAGAAGTTTGCTAGTGACTTCCAAACACTTGCAATAAATAATCGGATTAAAGGTACCTTTATTATGTTATGTGTAATATGGTTACTTCAAATGGAATGTTATTACCTATTGCAGCATAAAGACCTAAATACAATTATAATTCGCACACTTGTTTGATTTGTTTACTGATTTACCCAAGAGCAAAATCAACTGATCGCAGTGAAAATCACTACTTAATTCTAACTTACCATTTTTCAAATTTATTTTATATTCTCTCCGGCAAGCGATTACCCTTGTTTTGCCAAATCTTCTTCCTTTGGAAACGTAAAGTACTTATTTTATATAGTTGGCAGAAGCAAACGTGAGCCCTGGTGGGCGTGTTCATGTCGCTGTAGTTGTATTTTTGTAGTAACAATTCGATATTTTGAATCGATAACCAAATATCGATGCCATAAATGTCAACTGTTAAGAGATATGTAAACAAAGTCAAACTTGCTAAAGATGTAACTCTAAATATTGATAAAAAAATTTATATTGGACCAAAACTAAAACTACCGTTTGCCCTAAATGTCTATATTTTCAAATTACATGACTGTATTAATGTCATGAGAAAGAAGGGTCAAGTTTCTATGGAAAGCAACAAAATATGAACTGGTTATAGTCCAGTGTTGCCGATGCAAAAATGAAAATTACACGAACTTACTATTCAAATTATCAGAATTTGTCAAAATTACCAAAAGGACACATTGGTTATCTAAATAAAGTCTTCGACCCCAGTCAATATGGAAAATTCCCAAAAACAATCGCCATTTTATAAATCCCTTCTACAAAATATTCGAAAAACTATTGGATCCAAATTAGTGAAATTGTCTAAAAATCGGATAATCATCCTCGCATCGACAACACTGATACAGAATGAATAAAATGATGTATGTTGATGAGATCACTCGGTCATATTATTCCGATTATATTTAACAATTACTAATGGACAATCGTTAACATTGGCTGCTTGCGATGACCTTATTTTAGTTCGCATATTTTCCGGGGCTCATGTTTGGTTCTGACAACTGTACTGGCACCCATATAGATATAAAATATTTTATTTTGTCTATGCTGGCACCTTTGGTACTTTTATTACAGTTTTTACACTTACATCAAATTTAGTATTTGAGGTGCGCATGCGTCCAAGCAGCTTTTAACCTTCTATTCGATGTGACTGAATGTGAGCTGATTAGCGCAGTTGGTAGGGTATTGAGCTTACAACTCAGAGGTCGTAGGTTCGAAACCCGGTTAGTTGCTGGGTTTTTTTGTTTTAGTTTTATATTTCTTATTTTCTGATATTTCTATACATAGTTACACTTTGATCAACCGGGTTTGGGCCAGGGTTTTCTTGTTTTTTTTTTAGTTATATATTTCTTATATTTACATATTTATTTCAATATTGTTATGTTACTACTAAATTTGGACAAGTCTTGAGTCATGCGCAGTTGAAAGAGCCGTGTTGTATGTTTACCCGCTCCTTATAATATGAGTACCTAAATGTTTGTTTTTGTGTACAGTTTATACGAGTTTGACGTGTCAATATTATAAACAAAAATAAAAGCATTGTATTGATATTTTTTAGTTAAGTTTAGTTACTTTTTCTTGGCAATTTTTCAAGTTTAAATAATGTCAATATCATATAAATCTTGTTTTGTATCATACTGTAAGGCAACATTCTGAAAAAATCTATTGTGCCTTCTTACTTCTAGTTAGTTTCTAAGGAATGTCTCAGAAACTGGTAGCTTCATCAGTCCTATTTCAAGGAGGAATTTTAGGATATCTGGAGGCTTCAACTTAGGTATATGTTCCTCTTCTATCCAGTAATCTCCCAGGTGCTGTGCCCCAGGAATCTGGATTGCTGCGCAATTCGCAGGTATATGGATAGGGGTTTCTTCTTCTATGCCACAAAATCTACATTTTTCTTCCTCCACTATTTTGAGCTTTTTCAGGTGCCCATTCAAGCGACATGTCCCGTTAGGATTCTTGTTAAAACTCTTAGTACAATTATTTAACTTCGACTTATACAATAGTTCAGGCCCCCAAAAGGGTATTTCAGTCCCCTTCTTTGCTAGTTTATCTGCTATATAATTTCCTTATATTCCTTATGTGTCCTGAAATCCACAGTGAGGTGACTACATTGGTCACTCCTAGTTCATTGAGTTTGCCTATGACGGCAATCTGTTACTTCACGCTCTAAATACACAAATAACTATTATACTTCAAGTATATTGAGCTCAAATACTAAGACTACATTTTTAGTCATCTAAATGTCCTCACTATAAAAATCGAATAAAAATGAAGATCGTGAAATTGAGATTGTCACTTTAAGCAAACGGCTTTTTGAGGAGTTTAATCAAACTCTTATAACGATGATTTGTGATGCCGGAACATTATTGCATCTTTCTCTGATCTTCGCTTTGTGGCATTCCTCATTTAACGCTCGTTGGATCACCATATTAATCTCGATTTGTTATTACAAACTTTTGTCGGTTAGATATTTTGTAATTTCTTTCATACGAATATGGGATAAAAGTATCGTTTAAATTTTAACGACAGCTTTGAAACTACAAAAATTCATATTTTATACAAAAACCGTTTTCCTAAAGACTCCAAAAATTAGAATGTTTCAACTCTACCATGTCTGATGACATATTTTGTTTGGACGTCTGGGCACGTTTTGCTATAGCTTATCTAAAAAATATCTTAACGGTTTGTCTGAGAAATGTATTAGGTAGTCCTCGTACTATACTATACTACAATACAGACGTTAATAATAATTTATCAGCTTTTAGTCATGTTCTGATGAAAATTGAAGAGCGGGTCGAATATATTAGTACTAAGAGATAGGAAACTGCATAATTATCTATTAAACATACGTCAAATGTTCGTTCCAGAGAGCTAACCGATGACACATATCGGTAAGTGTTTAGGTGCATCACAATTAGATATTTGGCATACATATCTTATGAATAATATAATCAGTTATTAAAAATGATTGACATTATACGGAATCTTAGAACGGGACACTTGACTGCCGAAATTGTGTCATAAATTGAGGTCGGTATTGAATGAATTTTATTATACCGAGTGTGTGAAAATTTTCAGATTTACTTCAGGCGGCACATTGGTATGTCTCCTGGAGTCCAATGCCTCACAGTCAGACAAGATATGGGTTACGATCTTCGTCCCCCATACCACAAAGTCTTCAGGGGTTGAGATATCTGCACGATATATAATATATAGGTTACCGTTGAAGTATGAAATCCGTTATTTTATAGAATACCTAGTTATTCCATGAAATAACTGATCGTGTCCGTTAAAGTGTGAAATTCTCTTGTATTTCGTGGTTTAACTAGTTATTTCATAGAATAACGATCTGCAGCCCGTTAAAGTGTAAAATTGGTACATTGGTGCAGCTTTGGCTGAAAATGTCATAAAATCAACCACTGCTGGCTGGATATATACCAATCTCATAAATATAACAGAAATTGGGTCTATTCACGATAAAGCCATCAGCAACGCTTTCACGTCCTGCCACAAGACGTAGATAGTTCTATTCCCTCTACTGTGAACACTTTTGATGCATAACTTACTTAGTACCTACTTCGGAAGAAGAGAGGAAGAACTGCAAGCATATGCAGACGATTATGCCATCAAGGCAAGGACCAAGTCAGTAAAAGTAGCATTATAGTATCTTTCTCTAATATAAACTTTGATTTTTATTTGCAGAGAATCCACCAATTGTGTTTTCGTCATTCGCGTGTACTGTGATGATTTGAATAAAAAAGTAACTTGATCGTATCTCAATGTTAATGTTAAATATATCGTCACGAATGTCACATTGCAAACATCGAATTTTAATAATCCGTTTTCGACTTAATAACGATGAAATAGGGCAATAAAAATTAAACGTCAGCTTTAAAATGTATAATTCACGACGGTAAACGCTATTGGGCATCATTCAGATTTTATCAATATTCAGTTAAGCCGAATCGGATCGTCCATTAATATTCTGTGCGTATGTTTGGTTTGATTTTAAGCGCTTTTTTATTCGATGGAATATGCAAAAATAAAACGAGCATAAAATCTTAACTTCCGTAATTATTGGTTGTCATTTGTTGCCGTATATTTATTTCCACAACTATCTTTAAAAATACTCTTGATTTAGATTAATTTATTGCTTTGTCTTTCCCACATGTTATAAACTTTCTGGGAAACTAAACATTAATTACGTGAAGCAAGAAATAATGTAAATCGAAATAAAGAGCACGAACCCAACTTCTGGACATGGACCGATGGGACTAATTCATTTACAGAACAAAAAAATTGTTGCCCAAACTTTTATGAGTGTAAATGGTGGAAGGGTTTAAATAAACGAAAAAAAAAATGTACATGCAGAATCGAGGGTTGATGTAGGGGGTTGGTACTCTTACAATGTTCGGGATGGTTTACTTTTTATGATGAAAAATGTCCATGAAAAAATCTACAACTTTTGTGATGACAATCGCAAAATATCCAACGGACTCCCTTAAGCTACATTCTAGATATGAAAAATGTTTCATTATTTAATAGTATATTGAAGTATAAGTGGATATTAAGGTCTTTAAAACACGCGCGATTTTTAAAGACCAGTTATCCACGAATACTTTACGCTATTTTTTTTTATTGGTGCACTTTGAAATTATAAATACTGATCTATAACTACTACAACAACAAGAAATGGAAATCATAGATGGAAATAAGAACTAAATGTCAAATGGTTGAATCCGTGATGTATATGATGGAAATGAGAAAAACATAAACTAATTTGTATTTTGATGGAAGTTCAATCTTATTAAGTTCTGTGAATGTCAATAGTATTAATTTAAATACCATTTCCTAAGATTTGAAAAATCGAAATATTAATATTTTAAACAATACCAATGGCACTTTCCATTTTAATTTATAAATTTTACATTGTTAAATATTGTTCGAATAAAAGTTTTGACGTTACAAACTACTCCTGTCAGATCAATAATAAAAAAATTGACATTTAGACATGATTTAGACCATAGATTTAGACTTCGTTTCTCGAGTTGTTGATGTTGCCACGGTAACTTTAAAACACGCGCGTTTTTTTAAGTTCGATCTAAACACGCTGGGGCGTGCTTTAAATATGTAAAATGGTTCACCAATAAAAAAAAGGTATGACTTTTCAAAATATGAGTGAAATGTTCTAAGCAGCAGAATGGTATGTCACCTTTTAGTTTTGGTGTTTGGATATTTTTACTATTTAGTTTGAAATGGAGGCATAGTTTGATGATTAACTTTGCTTCAAAATAAAAAAAACTTACCATTTGAGTCGGCGTTTTTGGTTTTCTTTGAATATCCGAAATTTTTTGGCATGCTGAAAATAAAAAAAAACAATATAGTTATTAAGTGAAAAAAAAATTACTAATTGAGAATAATTTCAGTTGAGCTCCACAGATGGGCTAAAATTACAGAAAAAATTGGCAACTATTTGCCTCCAAAACAAAACAATGTATTTCTGTATAATGTGGTGACATTTACTGGGGAGTTTCAGTCTCTTTTCTACTAGTTCATTGACTATTTAATTTCCTACCATTCCAGTGTGTCCCGGAACCAGCACAATGGCCTAGTTCATTGAGTTTCCCTAGGCATTTCCATACCAAATTATAGAACCGATTACATAAGTTCAATCCCAAGCTTTTGAGCCATCTGTGTACCATTGAATGACATTCTTTCCAAGATCTGTTATGGTGATGGGAATGACTTTCTTTCCAAAATGGAATCCTTATTCCTTCTTGTTACTTAAATCTGTATCGAATTTCTTTCAAAAGTTATACTTTTTCATTATACCATTTAGTGTCTTGTCCCAAAATTTCTAATTTCTGAAAAGCTTATTAAAAATATGCAGCAGCTTAGCAATCAGGTCATGCGTAGATGAATCTTGTGTCACTATTTTAAATGAAACTGAAAGTTTCTAAAGAATTCCACTTTAATGAAAAAATGTATGATTATGTTTTAAATGATCCTGTCAGCCAATCGTGATGAGTAAAAAAAATCAAATCGACCAATGGCATCAAAATTACACTGATAATTTGCTAGTGGCAGATTACAGCGATTATTTTTTTCACTTGTCAAAATCTGACATTTTGATGGTTTTAACCAATAGCAATACATTATTCTAGCCAATCATTAGGTATTATACTGACTAAACTGTTTCAAAAATTTAAATAAGTATTATTAACATGAATAATACAATATTTGGAAATAATTCAATAAATGAAATAGAGAGTACAATTAAGCAAAGTATACCGCGAAATACAATGAAGACAAAAAAGTCTGCGTGGGAACAGTTTAGAATGTTTCTGGACGCACGTAATTATACGTTAGAAAAGGATACTTCTGAACAAGTTTCAGCAAAAATTCTTGAAGATTATGGTTTTAACATGAACAAAGAGATGGAACTGATTATACTGAAGCTAGTGTGAAAATACTTTCGAATATGACTGCTCAAATGGTCCAGGAAAAATATTTTCTAGAATTTA
>CAJUYI010005785.1:0-14955 GCA_910591695.1 Galerucella pusilla
AGAGAAAGAGAGCGAATGGCATTTGTTAATGTTTTAAACTTATTTCAAGAGTAAATAAACACTGTTTATTAGGTTTATTTTTAACACTTTGAGATCAAATGTGTAATATATATATGAGAAACAAATATTTAGGAAATTATGTATATATAATGTGGTGTGTATTCACATCCGCCGTGTTGTTGCCAGACTGCTGCATCTAATTCCGCTTGTTCTTTAGCCGACAAAATTCTTTTTGTCACATATATCAGATATCTAAATGGAAAAATACATAAAAAAACATTTGGTTTTTGTTTTAACAAGGATTTAGACTTCTTCGTTTAGCTTCCTTTAATAATTCCCAGAACTGCTATTTTTAATTGAGGTGTATTGTTTCCGTTCGCTTTGTTCTGTCTCACCAAAATTTGAATAAGATCTTCTATTGTCAATGAACCCTCATAGAGAAGGTACCCAAGGAAGAAGAATCCATTGAAAATACTGTCGAGCCTGTTAAGGGCTACTGGTCTCTACACATAAACGGTATAATGGAGATCACAAAAAGCCTTAAATGCTGAGGTGAGGAGGTCTCAGAAGGGGATGGGGAAATTACATGATTTTTACATGTTTGGGGTATTATCTGTTGAGAGGAACATAGTAATTTCAGAAAAGCAAATAAGACTAGTGAAAATTACAATGAAGGAGTCGACTGCTAGGGTGATAACCAAAAACGGGAATACAGGAGACATTAACATTGAAGTAGGTATAAAGCAAGGAGATAGTATGTCTACAACTCCACTAGATGGGGAGTCCTAGAGAGAAAAACATGTGGAGGATACTAGTGACAAAACAGATACTACAGAATATCTTCTGTAAGTTCCTTGTGGCATTACTTATTCTTTTTTCTTATTCTTTTGGGAATCAAACCACAATAATGTTTTTTATTTTTTAATTCGACGTTTCGGTAGCGTTCCAGCTACCGTTGTCAAGATTAACTAGTAATAAAATTGATAAAATAATTTTTGCTAGCTAATCTTGACAACGGTAGCTGGAGCGCTACCGAAGCGTCGAAATAAAAAATGAAAAACATTATTGTGGTTTGATTCCCAAAAGAATAAGAAATAAGAACTCAAATATTATTCGGTACTGGGTGTAGAATGTAGTATTTATGTGATTTAAGCCCCTTGTTAATAGTTATGAATCGTACACCACGATTGCCTTTCAACGTCAATGGCAATAGAAAATATCCACACAGAGCGGAATTACTCAAAGCCTTCTTTAATCCGTTAATTATACTGGCAACTAACCGCCAATGATGCCATTCAATTCGGAAATTACGAATTAATTTTAATTATGCTGCTTTTAAACATATTTGCCATGTTTACGGCTTGTGTATACTTTATTCCGTGGATCGATAAACTAATTCAACTTGAAACAACAAACTTGTTCCGTCGATTCAGTCGATTTTCAGTTTCTTTTCAACCATTGGCGGTGCCAAGAAAACCTTCCTTTTTTTTGATATCTAATAATATGATACTTTTTTGCTTATCAGTATAAATTGAATTAACCAACTGTAAATACCATTTATAATGCATACGGCAATTTATAGTCTACAGGTTTGCAAAACTTGAAGACGTTGACAGATCAATTGGTAAAATTCTTCAGTTTACTTTGACATTCGGTGCTTTTTAATTGATTGTAAAGTAGGGAGGGTGAGTGTAGGCTCACAGCACTCAGGCCACATGTACATCCTTCCGAGGAGATGTCCTCCTAGGTCATCGTCCATCCTGACCTTCCCAGGAAGGTGGACAGGTCACTAGGAGACATCTCCTTTATATCGGCAGATGTAGGCCAAGACTCGCCGAACACACACTCTCTTATTGACGAAAACTCCAGACACTCGCATAAGACATGCCTGACTTCCTGTTCACACATCTTGCATAGAGGTGTCTCCACTAGTCCCATAGTATGGAGGTGTTTCCTTAGTTGACAGTGGCCAGTCAAAAATCCTTCTGTTAAACGTAGGTTTTTCCTGGTCATCGCCAAATATTTCTTCGGCACTAGCTTCCCAGGGTCGCCCAGGGTGATCCTGGAAAGACTACATCCTTTGATTCCATCCCATCTCTTAAGGGATTGAGCATGGGTGTAACGTTTGGCTAGTTCCGCAATTGTCGAGGTCGTTAGGCCGTAGGTGTCACTGGGTCCTAGAATTTTTAGTCCAGCGGCTTCCCTGGCTAAAGAATCAGCAGTGCGATTTCCTTTACTCCTGTCGTGCCCTTGAACTCACCTCAGGATAATATTGTTATCTGCCGAGGCGTTAGCCAAATCTTGGTGGCACTCTAGTACTAGCTCCGATATAACACGTTGTCTGTTCAAGGCTAATAGGGCTTGTCTACTATCAGTGCAGATTGTTATGTTTATGCCAGAAATTCCTTTTCTGGTTATTTCTTTTGTGGCAATTGAGATATCAGCCAGTTCTGTTTGAACCACACTGGTAATAGGCGTTATGCCGCGAGGTACCGGTTGACTACCGATTTAATGGAAACGGTACTATCATTATCCTTTTCTAACGTGCTTTTATTTCTTTTTATTGGTTCATTCGCAAAAATGCGTTGGTCTTGGTCTTTGGGTCTTGATTTGACGTGCTTGTCACTTTTGTTTTTCGTTGTGGTTATTTTTATTTCATTTGCTTATTAATCATTATCGTGTCAATTATATGGATGATCTACTCTCTATTGAGGACCTAGTCCTTACAGATTTTACACTTTTTGAAAAATTTTTACAAAATGAATTATAGTTTTTTTTACAGAAGAGGAAATTGAGGAAGGCAGAATTTTTTCATTGAATAAATTGATTAAAACTCCTTATCGTATTATAAATTATCGTTTACTTTTTGCTCTACCTCCATTTTTTTGATTTATTTTTAAATAACTAACTTTTTCATATTTCTATCGGTTATGTGATTGATTATAAATGTCAACCGTCAACCGCTTCCAAAAACACCTTAATCACCACGGTCCATGAATTTGCGTACCGTTGAAGTATACTCAAAGACGAAAGTTTGATCCGACCTGTCGCGAAAATGTTAAGGCGGCGCCAGACATGCGGCATTCGGCGAATACCGAGCGACTGCTCGCCAAGTAGCAAGTAGTTGAGTTACTCGGCAAGGTGTGCGCCAAATGACAAGCACCTAAACCAGATATTCGCCATTCGTTGGATGCGGATTCAGAGCGTTATACGGCAAATATTCGTTTCCTTTGATTTTGCTTCGAAAGACCGACACACAACGGGAACTACGCGAGCACTGCACAAATACTAAAATTGGTCATCGGCAAGTAGCGATCAACCCGTCCACACACTCGCTACTTGGCGAGCAGTCGCTCGGTATTCGCCGAATGCCGCATGTCTGGCGCCGCCTTTACGGTCCCGAGAAATTGTGTAACGTTGAGTCAACGGTACCTCGCAGCAAAACGCCTATTGTTACCAGCCAGTTCTGTTTGAACACGCTGGTATTGTTTCCCACTTAATCTTTAGGCTTAGTGCCTTATTTCCATACCTAAGTATTCCGAAAAATCTGCAGTTGCACGGTGAATGTACCTAACATCTCTGTTGAGTTATTTTGAACAAAAATACTAAAGTGGGAATCAGCTTTATCACCAATACATTGCTTTTATTGGATTTATGTTATTTATGTTTTTTCCTATGCTCCAAGATCTTGGTAATAACCTACTTAACTTACCTTCTTAACTTCTAGACAAAGTTTTTAGAGTTAGAAAAAAAAAACAAATGAATAAAACAAGTTCACTTAACATCTTTCTCTCATAAAAAAACAATTTTTAATTTTCTTTCACTATTTATCAAGAACATTCCAAAACTGCTTTTCTTTCATAAACTCGCCCACTTTCGTTGTTGTATTGTTTAATGTTTTTCATTACCCCTGCTAATGAACACCCAATAAACCATTCCTCCAATAAACGAGCAGGAGTTTCGAAACAAAAAAAAGAAGTATTATATTGCAGCTATGAAAAAAGTTAGTTAATTTAATTAACAAAGACCGGCTGCGTGTTTGGAAACGTGCACTACAAGTAAATTAAATCCCCGAATCGATAATTGAAAGGGTATATTTTAATGGAAATATGGAAAAATATAAATGTCGAAACGCTTTATTGAGGAATTTATTAAGAAAGTGCAATAAATCTATTGAGAAAATTGATTTTTCCACACCAAGTACACTGGAAATGTTAATTTTCGATATTTCTTTCACAGTAACAAAATACCTACTCAAAAATTGCTTGAAGGACCATATGATTAAAAGCAATTCAGCAAAAAACTCTTGAAGATTGTCAGTGGTGATGAATCCTGTATGTCTACTTATGAACTTGGGTGTTCCAAAATGAACCCAAAACCAATAAAGCAACAGATATAATCAACGCCTTCAAAAACTCTATTTTGAATGTACCAACAAGCGAGTAAAATAACTGCTTCCAGAAATGGTTTCAAAGGAAGCAGAGATGCATTTTTTTTCATGGAGAATTTTTGAAAAACAATAGTTTTTAAAAGTTATCCACTGTTTTTTTTCTAGCTCTATATGTAAAATATAAACGACAACCTCATATATTTTTACGAATACACAGTTCATTTTACAAATCATTAAACTCAATTTTAAAAGTATGTCCAAAATCACAAACTGGCCTTGTAAAGTAAAGAGAATGACAAAGGAAAATGAAATGAGAATTAAACAAAATACCAGAGTATCAAATTTTAACTCGGGAGCCCGAGTTCATTGAAGGGATTTTTAGATCTGTGTAGCTATTTACGTTGTGTGTAGAGAGCGAGAGAAAGAGAGGGAGATGGAATGAAAGTGAGATCAAAGAAAGAATGGCTAAAGCAAAGCCAAAAGATCGGTCGGGTACGTGCCAACGTCTGGCGGACCGATTGTCGTGTATAAACGGAATCGCTGGAGAGCATTTACGGTTACGACCGGTGGCTGAGTGCTAATGTTTAGTAAATTATTCAGAGAGAGAATACCGTACATGCTACAAACAGAAATGCATTAGAGTGCACTCCCGATCCCTGACTGATTGATAGATTAATTAACTTACAGAGCTATCGACTCCTAGGGCTTCTCTTTATCAAAGATTCAATCGGTTACGATGGAATTTACTCACTTTCAGATGCAAAAATCGCGTACGGCTTTAATATTGGATTTTTACCACCGAGATACTACTTGAAAAGGCTACAGTGAAGTTAAAAAAAAATATCGTGTTCGAGACTGACGTCACTAAAGAACACTGTTCTATAACGGTTTAATTAAGGTTTATTCCGATAAATTTTTCCGTGATGGGATGGAGATCACTCCTCGTTCATTGACTCGCACTTCAAATACTTATGGTAACTTTTTATTTAATCACTTCTATAACTTTTACTCTTAATAGAACAAGTGTAATTTTTCGTGAGTAATATTATAAGGGCATCTAATTTTTCCGGAAAAAAATAGAAAAAACACAATTCTTAGTTATATTTTAACAAGGAGCATGGTCGAAGACGAGGGTTTTTGCACAAATGCAATTTGTTAGAAAAATATTACTTTGCATTTGTCACAGGAAAAATTAGATGCCGAATGACATAGTTCTTCTTACGATCTAAGAAACTGACCTGACCTGAAATGGGAGAAAGACATGCAATAAAGCCATAATTTTTTATATATAATACCACGAGAGTGAAAATTTTGTCGGCAAAATTTTTCGATAGTCATGAAAGTTTGTTGCTTGGCAATTTTGCGAATGACATTTTTAACAAAATGGATTAAATGTCATGAGCAAAATTACCTAAAAGCAACAAACTTGAATACAAGAGAAAAATTTTACCTTACAAAATTTTTAATTGAGTGGTATTGACATGACTATTTCACGAGAGAAAAACTGAAAAATCATATGTTTAAACGTTTTATTTATTGCAAACTTCAATTATACAAAGCCAAAAAAATAATAACATGAAAAAAAAATTACTTATTTATGTAAAAAGTACAATTATTATAATTGTACGTTGTAGCATTATATTGGGGATTGTTTTGCATCATAACCTGTGATGAATTTAAGTTAAGAAACTGAGAATTCCTTTTCTTTATTTTTATTTCCTCGAAGGTTCTCTATAAGTTGGAAATGGTGTTCTTCATTTAATTGTAAATATGATTTCAAAGAATGGGCAGAAGAATGCTTAATTACTTCTTGTTCACCAACTCCTTCTTTTGCTAATGCAGATATTGCAGAAGCTCTATGTGAATGATTGGTTATTTTAATTTTTTTTTGTGTCTATAACAATTTATTCTGCCGATATTTTCGTCCACTTTGAAATTGTATTAATTCCCAATGTTGAATTTTTGTACCATATTCCTTTCTCCCAATTTGGATGTACTGTTAAAAATAATATTGTTGTTGTTAGATAAGGATTGGATTCTCTTTTTTTCAATAATTTTTAAAAATAAGCGAACGGGACACAAATTGTTGTTGGCATTATTTCTTACCAGCCACTTACTGCCAGATAAAGCTTTTGATCCTCCTTGTGTTGTTTTGGAAAAGATTGGATTATATTCTACCATGCCAGTAAAATTACCTTTATTATCATATTCTTTTTTAAAGTAATTGATATAACAATTAGCAGCTTCATTTCCACGCCATGCTAATTCGAACGAACATAAATGAAAAAACTTCTTTTGTAACCCATCAGGATTATCTTCAGAATAGCTTTCTACCATTTCCATTAATTCTTCTTTGGTAAACGCGTTAGAACTTCTTTTTCTGGTTTCAGGTTCAGCCTGAAGTTTTCACGTTTTGTATCCCTGGCCAATCTAGCAAATTTATAGGTAATATCTTTGAATGGATCAATTTTGATGTTAAATTCTAGAAAATATTTTTCCTGAACCATTTGAGCAGTCGTATTCCGAAGTGTTTTCACACTAGCTTCAGTATAATCAGTTCCATCTCTTTTTTTCATGTTAAAACCATAATCTTCAAGAATTTTTGCTATAACTTGTTCAGAAGTATCCTTTTCTAACGTATAATTACGTGCGTCCAGAAACATTCTAAACTGTTCCCACGCAGACTTTTCTGTCTTCATTGTATTTCGCGGTATACTTTGCTTAATTGTACTATCTATTTCATTTATTGAATTATTTCCAAATCTTGTAATATTCATGTTACTTATTTAAATTTTTGAAACAGTTTTAATAATTTTTAGACAGTTAAATAAATAAATGAACAACTTAGTTTCCTTAGAAACCACTAACAAAGATTTTATATTGAATTTTATCACAGAGTGATAGAATTTTATACACATAGATTTGATATATTAAACGTCAAAAAATTGCCGCGACAAGACAAAAAATTGCCAGTTCTAAACCTTCAAATTTTGTCAGTTATCAATTTACTCTAGTGAAATAGTCACCTAGAAACCATTTGTGATTCAAAATTGTGCGTTTGTGATTGCTGGAAGTCGAGACAAGGGAAATATTCAGTGGACATTTTTAGGGACACAATCCAAACTACCTCTGCGTTATGAATATAATATAACAACCTAAATATTTCGATATGCCATACGAGAAAATAATTAATTGACTTCATTAGATAAACAAGACGATATAAACAAAAAAAAAATTCTTGTTATTGGTTAATATAATTTAATGATGTCAATGTTTGATCAAGTAATTAGATAAACAAATTACAATCTAATGAATTATTACCCTGCTCAAGAGAAACATTATATTACAGAAATCGATAAAATAAATTATCTAAATTAATAATGACAGTTCTATTTCCTATTCTCCATGCAGAAATTTTCGGATTGGTTAGTTTTTGGATCAGGGTCGTATCTAAAATGTTTAAAATCAATTATTGACCGGAGCTTTTGCTATATACAGTGAGGTTCTAAATTAATTGTTAATTCAATTATTAAAACACGTCAATTTTTGTAGGGGAATACACTTTTTGAAAGAAAATTATCAACCTTCCCCTTCAACCCCTTATTGGTAATAGCTACCCTTGAAAAAATTTAAATAAAAAGGAGTGACGTGTGAACAGGCTGAATCTGTATATATTTCTTCTGTACGCGTGTTTGTCGCTGTGTGTTCAAGTAGATTCTAGTATGGTTTATATTAACAATTGTCCCGGTAGGTGGCACTGCAATTGGGTTTATACTGAACCCTAAACAGATGGAATGGATTCGAAAAGAAGCCAATGGTTCCCTGAAATATCAACTAGCAAAATTTCCGGTATAGGAGTACACAAAATCCTCACTGGATGAGTGAAGGCTTGGGTATTTCGACTTCTCCGAAAGGTGACGAAAATATAGGTTATAAAAAACAACGTCACATACCTACATTTTTTTCCTTACTAAACAATTTTTTTTACATAAAAGCATAAATACGCTTAGAAATACTTGGAGACGATATTTTATAAATTATGAATTTTTTTTCTTAGTTGGCACAAAAAGCACGTCTCTTATACTCTCTCGACCTAATTACAGAAGGAAGAGATAGAGCACTTACATCCAGTTATTAGTATGTTTTAAAGCAGCTTTACTTTGGAATATATTGTTCAGTATAATTTATTTCAACAAGTACAGGAAGGGGTGTTAAGTAGGTCCAAGGAACCTCCCTTTAAAAAAACTGACGATTTCGGCGTGACGATAAGTTACGAAACGATAATTACGATAATTTTGTCTTGAAACACTAATCAACCCCCAATATCTCAATCTGACGCGCTCGAGTATTTCAGACTATCGATTTTTTTTACTAATCTGATCGTCTGAGCATCACTACATATAGAGCTAATATGTACTTTCCAAAGTTGTTCTACTAGGTCTAAAGCCGGCCACTCATGATCCAACACCGCAGTACGATTTAGTTGAATGCAATCACAGTAAAATTTTGTCGAAAATCGAATAAGAACACACACGTTTAATTTCGCAGTACGAGTTTACTTTCAACGTGAAAATGTCGGAAGAAAATATACTCGCTCAAAAAAGATAGCAACTCGAAATACCATAACTTTTGCCTATACATTTCTTCCGTCCCTACCCCAGACTTGATGGAATTTTATACTAATCTTAATTCCCTTTTGTATAATGTTCTAAAATTATTAATTTTCTTTTTTACAAAATCTTCATTTGTATCATATTTTACTTCTTGAAACTTCGCAATCAAAGTATCCATAGCTCTTTTTTTAGCATTTTTGTCATGATAAGCTGGCGATTAAATTATCCACAGACACTCTTGTTCTTTGTATAATTCGGAAAAATCTCTTTAAAACGTCCCACTATATGCCATTTTTTAGAGTTTACTGGCAAATGTATTGTTTTTCAGCATTCAAGTTGTACGATCAAATCGCAACTCTCAATTCACGGTCAAATTAAGCATTCTGTCGTACTGCAGCAAACTGACTTGTCTGTCTGCAATCAAATCAAACCGACTTGGTCTTGCGGCGGGAATACACGATCAAATTACGTCCAACTCTGTCGCATTCGACAAAATCGTACTGCGGTGTTGGATAGTGAGTGGCGGGCTTAAGGTATCTCCCATATATTCAACGGCCACGCTAGAGTATTCCCGAAAAATCACCTATTTGCCTTCCTAACTATAAAATATGGACTCCGAGTATTTGATCCTTCAGTCATCAATTTCTTCTGTCCTTGAAAGAAAAAAAAGGTTCCTTTTTGAATATAGTTATCTGGTGGGTACGTACGTCTCAATTAAATTTTTTCGTTCTAGTTGACATTGTACATCGTCAGTAATTTAAAAATAATTAGCATAAAACTATAGTACCGAACGTGATAAATTACCCACATTATTAAATTTCCCATATCATCGTCAGCAACGGCACTAATAATCCATCAATTAATTTTGATACAGCCCGATTATATTATATATGTATATAATTTTAATAAGCGAAGGGAGTAAATCACTTTAAATAATGCGGTATATTAATAACGCTGAATATAAGCTACAATTTAATGGGTTTTCTGCTTATATTATTCCCCAAAAATAATATTTCATTCTAATTACACTAGGCATTATATTTATGTGCAAAATAAACTTGTTTATGAAATCTGACTGGCGCCTCGGTAACGTAGGGTCAAAATACCGATACATTTTACTATTAAACTCCAAGAGAATTCTTGTAAATATATAAATACCAATTTCCATTTCGGAATTATACGTCTTTATTAACTTTTGTGAATATTATATTCCTACACATTAATTTCCAGTACCGCGTTTTCAAAAACTGAAAAATCCTATTTTCTTTCATTGATAATATTTCTACCACGCGTCTATGAAATTTTTAAAAGTAATTTACTATAGTTGAGCAAATACAGATACCTTATATATACCTTCTTGACGACATCAATGGAAGCTCTTATTGGCCTTCCCCTTGAGAATGTTTTGTAAAGGGGAACTTTTTAGGTGCTTGGAGACGTTACAAGATTTGTGCAGTCATAATAGATAGTCCTTAGCTTGTGTACCAGGCCACTCAGATCAGACCACAAGGGCAATGAAGCCTGGGAAGGGGCACAATGTGCTCCCATTGAACCAGAACTTTTCTGTGGCATCGCGAAAGCGCTGCAAAAAACAAAACGGATAGGAGAATGATCAGGATCCTGGTTGTGCTTCTGTACACTTAACAGACATAACTATAACCCCAAAGATGGGAAACCTTCAGTACACATACAGTGCTACTTCGTAGACCTTACTAGGATGAGGAAAAATCAGCCAATATATGAAAAAACTGAGGTTTGGTATTAAAATTGTATTAATAAGGTCTCGTCTAGAGAAGGAACTCCAGCTTAATAGGAGGGCACACACAATAGATCAGTAAAGGTCATAGTGGAAAGGCTCATAGATGAACACAATCCTTATATTTAGCTTATCTTAAAGAAACAGGTGATTATGGCAATTGTTAGGCTGGAATAGGAAGACATATGATCTAAGAAGTGTAATGAACCCATATTTATGGTGCACCCAGGTAATCCTGAGGACTTCATCTAAGTTTCCAATAGTTTTTCAAAAAGCTGGTATAATGGTATCAAATTTATTCTTAGTGGGTCTATTATTGAGCTCAATTCCATTGTGACTCATTTTGTATTTCCCCAAATAAATTGAGCTTTTCAACAAAGTCGATTGATTTATTTTATTTTGCTCTGCTGTATGTATAATGTCGTTTTCATTCATCAGCACTTAAAACTTCGCAATGTTACAGTCCGGAGTATTATTATATTCTATAATAATAACAATAATCGTAAACGCCGCGACGAATAACAATAATCATAACAATAACCATTCGTAAGACATGTATATGACTCTGGAGAGTTTCATTAGTTTAATCACGTGCCGGGCGTTGCGCTGCCATCGCTTCGACTTGCTAGATTGTATATTTAACCAAATGCTGGATGAAACGTACTGGAGAAAGGTTTGGTGTAATTACAAACTGTAATTTTTTCGAGTTACTTTTAACCTAAGTAGCTAAGTTGAAATTTTATGAAAATTCGAGATTAATAACTCACCAACAATAACAAATTTTTTTTTTCATCATTATCATATCCTTCTCTACTCTTCAGACCTTATAGAACTAGATGATAACACTCTAGCTACTTTTGCCACCCTGGTGGTCGGTAAAAATGAAAATATTCAATAAACTGCAGACTGCAAATCATACATTTAAAAATTGGCCAGAATTCTGGAATATCAATAGTGTTTTAGGAATGAGTACTATTGAGTTCAAAGAAATACAACAAATACTTTCCAAATCTTCTTCATAATTCGCATCCTTTTATCTTTACAGTTTAAAATTTCTTGTTATTTATATAAATTATAATATCGAATTTTCTCTAGTGTATAAAACTGTCAACAAATACGATCTGATTATGTTTGTTATTATTTTAATAGCGTTATTTATGACGCTTAAAACGTATTTGAAAATCATGAGGTAACCCAAATAATACTGGAACGATCTCGTCGAAAATAATTGGAAATATTACAAAGAGGAGTAATTTGGTTGATAAACAAAAGCAATGAATCAAACCATTAATGTTATTTGGTATTCCGCAAATCGGTTGCCGAAATAACAGGGAAAATTGAAAATAACAGGTGTCAATGGAATCATTCACGCGAACGCGAGAATATGTCTATGTTTAAATAGGAATTTAATGATAGATAGACTTAATTATTTTAAGCTATTAAAAACGAATAAAACAGAATAAAAAATTCAGATATTTCTAGAATTTCTAACTTTCTTCAAGATCCAATATTGGAATATTTTTGAGACACATTGCTTATGTCAACTGATTTTTGTACAGGTTGACACCAAGCAGAACAGTAGAAAGTTTAAAAGATCTATGCTTCCGAGAAAGCTGAACATTCTATTCAGCGCTAGGTCTGTAAACTGATGAAGCTTTAAGACTAATATAGCGTAACTTTTCTGCATGTCTTTGACCCAATATTCCAGTAGGCTGCAGTTTATTTTCTCATTTTCGGAGTTTTCCATCAGCAATCTCATTTCCGATAATTCTTTGATGCCCTGTTTGCGTTCTTTTGAGAAAGATTTCATGTTCGGTAGTTGTATTATTATTTTCAACAAGTTCGTATCTCTCTACAAAAATAATGAAGATGCTCAGTACGTTCGAATCAAAAATCAAAAAACAATGACATTATAAATTAGAACAACTACTAAGAGGATGTCACGGCGTAGTTAAAATAATACCCTTCTTGGTGTGCGTCATCGATTGTGACGTATATCAGGGTTTTCGGCATGTCGTTTATTTTATTTGCTATTTTGACATATAGCTAACCTTAAATTTGATAAATAAGATCATCAGGATTGTATTCAGCCAAATTCGAAAAGGCTATGCAATTAATAATTACCAGCTTCTTTTTCTAACTGAAAATACTTGAGAACTTTCAAAATACTGATGTTTTTCCGTGTATTCATGCATATTTTTGTATTATTCATATAAATAAAACAATAAGATTAATATTCACTTTTCATAAATAATAATTCATCGTAAACAACAAAGTACAGACCTGTCAAGAACTGTCAGTGTGACAGTAGAAAAAGACGTAAGACTTATTGCCGCTACGAAAGTAACGCCTTCATAGTATTTTAAACTCTCGATTGATATGTTGAGCTTGAGCGTAATCTAAACATCAACCAATCAAATTTTTGTAAGTCAAAGATTAGGGTTAACTTTTATAATACATTTAAACGGTTCATTATTGTGATATTTTGATTGGGATTAATCACAGACCTGCCTTTTTTTCCATTTCTTCCTACGTAATGTGTTAGAAAGACATTAACAATCGATGACGCACACCAAGAAGGGTATTATTTTAACCATATGCTAACTTCTTTTATCATAAGATGAATTATTTCAATTGCGTAGTTTATTCCACCATTTGTGCAATAATTGTACTTCTTAAAGAGAATCACTTTTTCGGTCTGATAATCAAATAATAATATGCAAATTTCAGTAGGAATATGATTTAAAGAATAATGCAGCTTATCATTACCATAACAACAAAATAACGACTTATTAAAAAAAATGGTTCATTGTAAGTGGAAACAATTAAAATTGTAAAAGCCGTTTAAAAAATAATCACACCAAAAACAATCTACTTGAATAATGATTTTGTTAATAATGTTAATGTTAATGCTATTATACAAGATGTTTAAATGACTGTAAAGAATCCCTTAACATGCTTGCAAGAGACAACAAACTGTCTGTGATATGGGCGCCGGCACATGAGGGAGCAAGGAATGAAATGGCAGACCAGCTAGCTGATGAATGTTCTAAAGGAGCCTTCACAGGTCCGGAACCGTTTTGTGGAATCACAAAGGATGGAGGCTGACACAAGGACACGTCCATAAGAGTCTACTGAATAAGTTCTGTATCTCTGTATCTGTAAGAATGTGAAGGGTGGGTGCATCCTTCTGAGTTTCAGACTTCCGTCTAGCTCGTCATCTAGCCTACTTGTTCGAAGTAGGTGATAACGTCGCCGTAAGTAAGCTCCTTCATGCTGGCTTGTGTTAGCCTGTACTCACTGAATACAGAAAACCTAGATTGAGAGAGTGTCGGACATTCACAAAGAATGTGTTTGATTAGTCTCATCTTCCTGTTCATTCTACAAAGTGAAGTGTCAGACAGACCCATTCTGTAGAGGTGCTTTCGTAGGTGGCAGTGACCGGTCAGAATAACCGTGGCTATCCGAAGATTCTGTCTGTTCATGGTCACGTATTTTTTGGCTACTTTCCTGTCCGGATACTGCAGCAGTTCCTTTGCAAGCCTGCAACCTTCTGCATCGTCCCATCTACCTTCAAACTTTTCAATAGAGTGTTCCCTTATTAGGTCAATCATAGCTGACGCCGACAGACCAAGGAAAGTGCCAGGTCCCAAGAGTTTTTGGGAGGCTGCTTTCCTGAACTTTCTTACTGAATAAGTTAAGACAAGGAACTCTCGTCCAGACTGTTGAAAATGTTTTTAGTGTTTGAGTAGACGTTCTGTCTTTTAAAATGGGTACTCAAGTGTCCCTAATATTTTTCTTCAATCAATGATTTCAACATATTCCTGTAGGTACATCTGATTGAATAAAATCACCTTTTTGAAATAAACTCTTTAAACAATAAAAAATTTAAAATAATGTTAAAGTGCGACCAATTAACAACATGTAAGTACTTAGTCATGAGAATGTCTAAATTTGTCATTGAAAATGCACACACATCAGTTGCAAGCCTAATTGACAAGCCCCGCAATCACGACACAGGTGAAAATTACACGATAAACTCGCACACGCATATCGAGTATAATTAAAAGGTTAATTAAAAGCTTTGGAAATTGTCGTTTAAAATATTGTCACCCTACTATTGTTTTTTTTTCTCTTCCTAGATCACCCCATCAGTAGCGTAACTGAATTGAAATAATAAGGGTGAAATATGTCAC
>CAJUYI010005786.1:0-14950 GCA_910591695.1 Galerucella pusilla
CCGCTCGATCGCCCGACCTTAATCCCATCGTGAATACTTGCTAATAAACGTTTGCATAAAAGAAAGAACATTCAATTTATGACATATATACACTCGAAACACTATTTAAAACAGAATATTAAAAAATATAAAGTAAATAATGTTTTTTTTTTGTAAAATTGGTTAACATAACTGAAAGTCCCTTTCAATATGTCGTGTAAGTTTTGTTACATTTATTTCCCCTTCATATCCTTCCTCAAATACTCCTTCCATCCATTATAGCAATAGCAAAGCGAAAGTAAAAATCCAAGATCGAAAGAAAATTCGAAAGAAATGTAACTTTCATTATTACCGGGCAGACTTGTACGAGAAAATCGCACAAGTTGAAGCGAGTCTAGCGTTCTCCCTCGGGCGAACAACTCAAGATTGAATATGAAAATTTAATCAGGTAATTTCATAGGGGATGATGCTCTCGGGCGCTACGAAATTGTATTTGTAGCTGCTCCTTTACTTACTCTTATGCTTTAAAACTCCACCTTCACAACGGCGACCTTAGTCGGTTTAAAATGTAATTATCGATAAACTAGCTTATCATCAAAATTTATTTTCTGCTTCAATCGTGAACCAATTATGACGAAAAAACTTTTCCTTCCGAAAGTTTTATGAAGTAGATGGATTAGCAGTTATAAATTTTCAAAACGTTGCCGCTCGAAGTAGATAGATGAACTTTAAAAACAATCCGTAGAAACCTGCACAACTTCGGAAATCACTTTCCGTTAATGCATTTTTAAGTATCTATCAAACCGTATGTACAGTGTGTTTATAGTATGCATTCAATGAATCAATCTGATAAGGTATAGTAAATAGCGCTCTTATCGTGCGGGTTCAAAGGTCACTAACCATATGTATCAAATCATAGGACACAGAGGTTACCAAAATGTTTTTTTTTTTTATAATAAACACCCCGCAGGGCATTTTTTACATTATAATCTGATCTTATTAGATCAATGAATAATTTTGTTCTAACCTAATTTACTAACGATGCAAAACCTAAGGCTAAGGACTTACTCACTAGAGTCCCTTAATTTTTCTAATAACTCACTACACTAATGTTATCGTGTACACAAACAAGCACTGTACTCTGCTTTTGTATTACCTAACACAATTTACACTAACTCGAAAGGTTTTATCCTCTTAAGTCTTCTGATTTGGTTTGTATTGTCTAGGAGCTGGATGGCCTCTACATTGACATGTTGAAGAAGTCGCTGTTCATGACTCTCAGCAAATTTGTTAATGGTTTGATTAACACTGTCCATTTCCAAGTCCCTGTGGAGGTCACCATTTCTGCTGTACCAGGGGGCATTGACGATGCTCCTTAATACTTTATTCTGGAATCGCTGAATTATTTCTAAGTTGCTTTTACTGGCGCAACCCCACAGCTGGATTCCATATGCCCATATTGGCTTAAGAATCTGTTTGTACAAAAGTATTTTATTGTATATGGACAGGGTGGAATTTCGTCCAAGCAGCCAATACATTTTTCTAAATTTTATATCTAATTCTAGTTTTTTCTTTTTGACATGAGCTCTCCAGCGTAGCTTAGCATCCAGTGTCATACCCAAATATTTTGCCGTATCAGCATATGGCACTTGGATATTGTTTATGCTAACAGGGATATATTGGTCTCTTTTATTTGTAAAATTGACATGGGCGGATTTAGCCTCATTCAATTTAATTCGCCACTGCTTAGTCCAATGGTTAATTTTATTGACTGATGTTTGAAGATTTGTTGCCGCTTCTTCGTGATCTTTGCCTACAGCCATAACAGCAGTGTCATCAGCAAAGGTGGCTATCGTGTCATGCTCTAATTCAGGAATATCACTGGTGTATATTAGGTAAAGGACTGGCCCCAATACACTGCCTTGTGGTACTCCTGCTTCAATTTCCTTCAGTTCAGAGTAACAGTCTTCCTGCTTAACTCTAAAAGCTCGATTTGAGATATAAGACTCCAGCAATTGTGCAAACTGTTTGGGCAAAAGCTTGCTTATTTTATAGTTAAGTCCCTCATGCCATACTTTATCGAATGCCTGTGCCACGTCAAGAAAGACTGTAGAACAAACTTTTCTTTCTTCCGACGACTGCTCAATTATGGCCGTGATCCTATGGACTTGATCTATAGTAGAGTGGCTGTGTCTGAAGCCAAATTGATGGTCTGGAATTATATTTTTGTTTTCAATAATTGGCTTTAATCTTTTGAGAAGTATTTTTTCGAACAGTTTTGAAATTACAGGGAGCAAGGAAATGGGCCGGTAAGACGAAACTTCATTTGGTGGTTTTCCGGGTTTAGGAATCATTATCATTTCTGCTACTTTCCATATCTTAGGTACATATTTTAATCTAAGCGATGCATTTATAAGATAGGTAAGTTTTACAATTGCCTTACGTGGCAGTTGTTTTAGAACTTCCCCCGTAATTAGGTCAAACCCTGGGGCTTTCTTCGGGTTGATGTTTTCTTTAATTTCTGCTGTTATTTCTTTTGGTGTAGCAAGTCTTATTTCACCCTCTTCCAGATTAATATTGTTCCAGTCAAGAGTGTTTTCACCTTCATTTGGCTGGAAGGTCTCTTCAAGATGCTCGGCGAATCTATTAGCTTTTTCTATATTACTTTTTGCCCATGTACCATCTTTATTTTTAATCGGTGGATTCTGCAAAGTTGGCCTTTTTAGTACTTTGGTGGCTTTCCAAAGTGAATAATCAGTGTTACTGTCATTTGAAAGTTCATTTAGGTAGTCACTAATAGAGTTATCTTTAATTTTTTGTATCTCTCTCTTAAGTTGTTGTGTGGCGTTATTTAATATAGCTTTATCAGCTGGTGATCTAGACTGGTGCCAAATTCTTCGGAAACTTCTTTTTTCAGAAATTAAATCTCTAATTTCTTTAGGGTAATTATTGCCTTTGGTTCGTGGGATAATATTAGGGGTATTATCCCAGGCAGCCTGCTGGATATTATTAACAAATACTTCTGCTTCATTGTCTAGCTGATCTTCGTTTCTTAATGAGACTGACAAATCGATAGCTTCCTCGAGTTGAACTTTGAAGCTCTGCCAGTCAGTCAGTCCATTAGTCAATTTAGGAGCTACTTCCTTTTGTATAACGTTGTCACTCAGGGTGAGGAGAATGGGTGAATGATCGGAGTTCATATCCCAACCCTCTTCTACATGCATATAATTTACAGACACATTTCGCGTTATAAAGAAATCGAGTAAATCTGGGATTTTATTGGGGTCTGTAGGCCAATATGTCGGCTTACCAGTAGATATTGTATCGCATTTTAGTTGATTAACTGCCTGTAAAAGTTCTTTTCCTTTTGTATTTGTTAATCTAGATCCCCATTGAATATGCTTGGCATTAATATCACCACCTATAATGAACCTATATCCATGACTATTTAGGAATTCTAAATATTTTTCTTTCTTGAGAGCATGTCTAGGCGGACAGTAAACTGCAGAGATAATAATCTCATATGTTTTAGTTTTCACGTTGACAGTGGCAGCTTGGAACTGTTCTGTTTTGTAGCCCATTTCTTGATGGTTTTTAATTGAGTCTTTGATTATAATGGCACTACCACCTTTGGCTGCATTTTCGGGATGTATAGTGTGGTATACTTTATATCCCTTAAATTTTATGAATGATTGAGTAGTAAAATGTGTCTCAGAAATAAGACATATATCAATATTCTCTATATCTAGGACAGCTTGTAATTCTTGTTGATGCTTCATGATTCCATTCGCATTCCATTCCATAATTCTAAGATTACTTGACATTGCGATTTTTGGGAATAGCTCCTTTAGCACTATATTCAAGTCTGCTAATACGTTCATCCATTTTTATTAATTTCTCCATTATTTGTTGAAGAGAGTTTTGGATGGAAACGTTTTCTTCTCGCTTTTGAGTTTGATTTTTATTATTAGTGTTTTCCAACTTACCAGTAACTGCTTGACTGTAGGCTCTTTTTTCTGCACTTGTGTTGGCTACTGGCACTTGTTTGTTATTCCTCTGTGGTTGTTTAGGAAGCTCTGATTTCTTAGTGCGTTTATCTTTTAATTTTTGCATTTCTTTTGCAACTATGCATCCTCTGTAGTTAGCTGGAACACATTTTGGTTTGTCAGTCTTTGGTTTCTGACATTCCACTGTTAGATGTTTACCAGTACATCTGACACAGCGTGGCTCCATAGCACAATATTTTTGTGTATGCCCATATGCTTGGCATTTTTTGCACTGTGGCACAAGTCTGGACTTTTTTAATGGCAGAATTTCAATCCTGATCCCTAATATATCAGTTATTCCGTAAATCTTGTCAATACTCTCGTCATGCCTGAATGAAAGCATGAACATGTTTAGAGGTTGTTTTGTTTTATATTTTAATTTAGGAGTGGCTTCGATAATTTTGTAGCCACGTTTTCTCATTTCCTGGACTATTTTTTCTGGGATACAGTTTGTTGGCCATAACTTTAATTGGCCTATTCTGCTTATTCTCATAGGAATGCCAAGAATATTCTTTCTCGGTTAGTGTTGCAGTAAGCATTCTATAGTTTGTCTCATCCTGTAGATTTATTTTAATATTTTTATCATGAATGAACTTAATCTGGGCGTCTGGAAGTTGGCTCACGACAGCGTGTAGTTCATTAAAATTATTAATGTTGTCCACTATGATAGGCGGAGGTGCTTGTATTTTTTTAGGCTTCTCTACCAAAATGTGAGATTACAAATATACCCGGAGACAAGAAGGATGGTTGATGTTTCCTGTACATTGGTTGACGAATTTCCACTTTTTCATTCATTCTCGAAATAATCTATCAGATTAAAAGTACCATTTTTTTTCTTGAGGATGCAAAAAACCAGTGCTTCTTATTATTCACATTGTCACTTTGAATTGTCAACGTCATAAAATTGACATTTAAATAAAAACTGCGCTGCTGAAATACTTTTTAGAATTGCTGAAAACTAAATACACATCCTTTTTTCTCTCGTCGAAATTACATTGCGTCTATCTTATTCATCTCACGGATTTTATTTGGAAATTATGATTAAACGCAATAAAAGAAAACCAAATAGGGTGAGTATGTCTTAGTTGAATCGTATGACTCGCATGATAAGACTGATTTTGACTATAGCACAGCACCGAGGTCTTATTAGGAGCTTTGAGCATCCACTCTCTCTTAGTACATCAACCATACCTAGGGTCTCTCTCAACATAGTTTCCACGAGAGGAACTTTTTTTAGCTCTGGTGCAATGGCAACGCTTTTTAACCAGCTGTAAAACGCGGTAAGGTCAGATACATTCTCTGTTCTTCTCATAGGAATTCATGAACATCTTCACCTGATTCTTTTCATTGCAGCAAAAAAGGATATGAAAATATATAGCTAGTGGACAGGGGAAAAGAAGAAATTCGTTAATAGAATTTGAAACCGTTCATCCATCCTGAAATTATTTTTTAAAAAACCAGTTTCACTCGCCGTCTAAAAATCCCAAGCTCGACCTCCGTTTTTAGTTTTGAAATGTGTAGATCTGTCGGTATTAACACGTTGAAAGGTACATGAATTATTAAGCTGCCGTAAGATATAGCTTCTTACATTTTCCAACGTGAGATTTCTGTTGCTTTCGAAATACCTTCGGGAAATCCATCAGGGAGGACATAATTTCCTGCAGATGTTAAATAAATGCGGCCTTATATTTCAAAAAAGGAAAAAAATTAAAGTTGACTTTATGTTTTAGTTTAAAATACATGTTTCTAGTCGTCGCCAGTCAGAATAGCTATTTGTATAACAAGGAGGAAAGTGCTACTGTTCCTCACGAGGTTAAAGTTTACTTCAATTATTCAAGGGAGGAAAAGGCACTTTACCCCCATGTTATACATATTATTATTATTATAATTAATCTATGAAACTAACAATCAAAATTTATTGAAAAACTGAAACTGAGAAATGGGTACCTACTATATAGACGCGTTATTTTTTCATCCTTGCATCCTACATATTTTTAATTTTTGGTGAATTATTTATGCTAATAGTTGGGGAGGCGAATAGGGATTTTTCGGGAATACTCGAGCGTGGCAGTTGAAGATATGAGAGATACCTTAAACCCAATAGAACAACTTTGGAAAGTATTAGCTCTAGATATATGTAGTGACGCGCGCCTAGGATCAGATTAGTAAAAAAAATCGATGAAATACTCGAGCGCGTCGGATTAAGATATTGGGGGGTTGATTTTAGTGTTTTAAGACCAAATTTAACTAATCTGACGATAAGTCCTTGACGACGCCGAGTTATAAGGTCGCGAACGTTAATCCGGCATTCTTAAGCGCAATTTTCATTTTTTTTATTTTGAAGAATATAATCTAAAACTCACTAAAAATACAAAATCTGCCGGTTTCCGGAGGAGGAGGAGCCATTTCGCCTTCCGAAAAACGCGTTGCGGCATATAAGCCGCGAACGATACATTTTACAAAAAAAAGTTCAAATGAAAAAAAGGTAATTCCATTTTACACAAAAAAGGTCTCTTACATTTTTGTCCAAAATTGAAACTTTTGGACTTGAAGTATCATGAAAACTTAAACTCCCGTTTTTTTTAGTATAATATCTCGAAAACGGAGGATGTTAAAAAAATTGATATGGAACAACGCTTATTGAATTATGTAACTTTTATTATATTATCTCAATTTTTTTTCCTAAAGCTTCTCGACAATTTTCGTGGACTCGGAAAAAGTTACGTTTATCTGTATACAAAAGTAACATTAACATCAACAGTTTCATTTATTTATATTATTCAAGATCCTGTTGATCCTCAAATTGTTTTTTGGACTGAGCGCTTCACAGAAATATGCCGTCCAGTATTTTTCCTTTATTTCGCAACATTGATGGTGGGGAAAGAAGTGGTAGATAGATAGAGATAAAAGACCCGACGGTATCTATGGTTGTATCTATCGTTTTATTGTTATTATTTAATTCCCCGTTTTATCAGGGAGAAAGAAAGGAAAAAAAGGAAACAAAAAAACCATCAGATTAAGAGAACCCACCAACATTTTTGCCAGATTAAGAAAATATGCTTTCAGGATACCGAGATAAATCTTCCCTATGAAAATCTGACGCGCTCGAGTATTTCAGAAGAACTTTTTTTGCATTTTCAAAAATTTGTCGTAGCTTATCGTCACGCCGAAATCGTCAGGTTTTTTAAAGGGGGCTTCCTTGGGGCCTACTTAACACCCCTTCCGAAAATCTCACGCGCTCGAGTAAATTTTTGTTTTCGGATTTTTGACTTCTTTATATGCCTTCCCCCACCACGCAAACCGGCAGATTAGTATACCGTTGTTATCAGAGGCACTTGGGGTATACGTGGTATGAATATCTGACGCGCTCGAGAATGCCCAAGTAACTGTTTTTTTAACACTTTTGAAAAACCGTACAAGCCATACCCACCGCTAAAATGGTTTTTACCATACGAGCTTTTCTTTTCGAAATTACTTTATCTTTCGATTTTGATAGGTCTCGACGGCGCTTGAGAATGTCGCCATTTAGCGACCTCGCCTCCCTAACTATAATAAACGTTTACAGCCAGTTTTTCAATATATTAAGTTTCAATTACCTAACTATTAATAAAAAATAATGGATACTTAACAACAAGGTACTGTTTTTCAAACAACTTTTAATTATCAGCTAAGTAATTTAATATTTAGGATATTTTCTGAAGGTTGGCAATAGATACTGTAAAGTTTTCGCCAGAGATGTAGTAATATTTTACTTTCTCTATGGTAATATCGTCGCTAAAAGAAAAGAAGAACAAGAGTTAACCCAAAATTTATTCACCAACAATTACACTGTTTCCAAAATATCCATTTTCAAATAAATTATGCATATTAGAATTTCGAAATATATACGAATCGTGTGCTGAACCAGGCCATCTGACTACAATGTCCTGAATTTCAAGCTGTGCATCACTGATTGTCTGAACATTCAAAGAAAACATTTTTTTTACGAGACTCCGATATATTTCTGAGTTTTCCCCACCAGGTGAATTAATACGGATATGGGTACAATCTATTGTCCCAATACACCTAGGAAATCGAGCTATTCTATAAAACTTTTCTCTGCTTTCTCTTATTCCATTAGGTGTTTGAGGCATATTAATGTATCTGGGGCGAAGAGTACAAATAGCTCGTGCTACTTTTTTAATTGTCTGGCAGATTTACTTACTCCACAAAAATCTCCAGATATTTTTAAAAACGACCCATTGGCTGCAAAACTCAGAAATAAGAGTAATTGTTGAGTAGAAGAGAGGCAATCGTTTCTCAAAAAAGATGAAATGAAATAATTTGTATTTAATCCCTGACTCTCATCAAATTTTTAAATTTACCTATCAGTTGGATGTGAAAGAATATCTCCTAATGACTCGAATAAATGTTCTACCGTATCTTTACTTAATCTAAATCTGTCCAATGAGTCTTTATTGTCGTATTCCTCAAAAAAATTTGGTCTAGGACGTATAGTTTTTCGACGTCTAGGCTTTTCGTCACCAGAGTACACATTCATGTTTGACGACGATTACCAAAAACACAATATAAACGAAATAAAACACTTTTTTGCCACAATTCACGAATAAAACAACAAGAAATTCAAAATTCAAATGTAAATAAATTACATTTCCCCTATGTCGTAAGATACGTGACAGCTAAAAATCGATTTGATTGGCTTCTATGAGCGGCGAACGGTGCCACGAACGGCCGACGGAAAAAGTAAGTAGGTATTAATTTCTTAAAATACACCACATCTTTACGTTAGCTAACAAGAAGTTGATACTTTTAATTTAATAAAACATTGAAAAACCGTTCATTTGCATCAATCATCAATTAAATTTTAATAAAGACTTTATATTCAATTGAAAAACTGACCGTTAGTTTTAAGCAGTGGTTATTTGGATACCACTAGAATCGAGATAGGAAAAGTATTAAATGTTTACTTTGGATAGAGGTAGGCGGAAAAGTTATTTACCGCAAACCAAGAAACCTCAATTCACATACTTGCGGATTGCACAACCTGGGAAATTACTGGATAGAATAGATAACTTACCTAAACTAAAGCCTGCAGAGATCTTTGGAATCCTCCGGAAAATAGGACTAAGAGAAGTACTAGCCTCTGTTTCTGATACTAAGGAATAAAAGTAACCCAATAGATCTTTCAGGTCTCAGTGAATGTCATATTATTATATTATAATATGTGCATATTATTATGTTGTACACTTAATAAATGAGGAGAATAACTTTTATATCACTTTATTACTTATGCTTATTACAAGTGTCATGTGCCTCCCACAAACGGACGCAGGAAGTGCCTTTCTTCTTTTATATAATGACAATTGACATATTTCTGTCTAAAACACTTAACCCTGTGTCCACAATACACCACACATATATACAACGAAAGTTGAGGTCAAACAGGGATGGAACTTTTATATAATGGTAGATGGAGTTACCAGAATTATAATGATTATATTAGGAATGGTTGATTTAATTTTTTGCGTTACTCTCAGATTATTTAAAATAAATGATTCGCTTCTAATTGAACATATTGTGATTCAAAGGTTTTGTCGTACTCTTTTGTTAAGTTATGATGGAAAAGACAGAGGGCTAGTGAGTGTTGACACCTTTATTTTTGGTGTACGTGAGCAAATCGATTCAGCTATTATTTCTTAACATGTATTCTGCATCACCATTATAATAAAAAGCTGCCACTCAATTGCTCTTTTGCTCCACATCAACTTCTCCCCTATACCAAGCCATTCATATTGTACACGGTGACTACTAAAATTGAAAATATTGAGTAATAAAATATATTTCACTATTGAATATCCATTAAAAGTTAATTGGGCCTAAATCATGACTTTTTTGTGAATTACTATGCATATTTTTTGTATATTCACTTGATTGAACCGAAATAAGAAAGCTCCAATTGTCAGGATATTGAATAATCCTTTGGAAGAAATAAGTAAAGCCGAGAAAAAGAGAAGATCTGACCATTGGAAAGATCTAGTAGGGCTTATACAATCAAAGACTCTTCTGGGTGACTACAACCTGTTGAGATCAAAAAGAATGCATAAGTCAAAGTAAAACTGCGCTAAGAGTTTTGACAGGGATCCTAACGGGACATTGTCGCCTGAATGGGCACCTGAAAAGGCTCAAAATAGTGGAGGAAGAAGAATGCAGATATTGTGGAATGGAAGAAGAAACCTCCATCCACATACTTTCCAACTGCACAGCACTCCAGAATCCTAGAGCACAGCACCTGGGAGATTACTGGATAGAAGAGGAACATTTGCCTAAGTTGAAGCCTGCAGACATCCTTAAATTCCTCCGGGAAATAGGACTAAAGGAACTACTAGTTTTTGAGACTCTCCTCAGAAACTGAGCAGAAGTAAGGGGGCACAATAGATCTTTTAGGTCTCAGTGAATGTCACCCCAAAAATCACACATACATACATACATACATACACCCTTTATTGACGATTCCTTTAAAACAAATGGTTGAATACCAATTATAACGTTGATCTAACTGTAACGCTGTCAAATATCTAGTCTTACCAAATTATTATCAATATTTGTTAATCCTGGAAGTTTAACTTGGAAGTTGAAGAATTCTTTTCATTTCGAATGACAACTTTAATAAATAAACTCCTACGGTTGCTGTGGGAATCTTTTCATTAAATATCTGGAATTTTCTATTATCTCGTTTTATTCGAACCTTTTTTATATAATTACAGCGTGATGTAGGGTGCATCCATGGCGAATTTCTTCCATTTTTTCTATTCTGTGCTGTTCCAGCTTCTTCCTTTTTTATCTAGTAATCCAGCAATCACTTTATCCTAAGTTTTTCTCCCTTGTACCGCTTTTTCTGGTATTTCCTTTATAAATATCTCGAAATAATAATTATTCTAACGCTTTATGAGTTTTGAAAGACACTGACCGTTCAACTAAGAAGCTACAACTATTTCCCGGGCTATAGGCCCGACGGATACTGAATAACACTTTAAAGTCAAAACGGGGTTGTTATATCTACAAGATATTTAACACCAACCATTCTGGTTTGCAATTAGAAGGAACTACATAACTTGTAGACCGGCTTCGGCATATTTGCGCCTCATCAGTACAAGGTATATTATTCTTTTTTTTTTTTTTTTAATTTCTTGGGAAATTAAACCACAATATTTTTGAATTCTTTATGAAGTGTTTCATTTCACATTTTGCCACAGATATGATCTACTATGAATGGACCTTAATAAAAATTTGATAACAAAATTTTGCAGTCTTAAACTTCAAAATAATTTTTGATTGTCTAGTTGTCAAATTTTTTCTGTTGTGTCAGTTAGGGATAAAAAAATTAATTTCTCTTTATTTTCTCTTGACAACGGTAGCTGGAACGCTACCGAAACGTTGAAATAAAGAATTCAAAAATATTGTGGTTTAATTTCCCAAGAAATTAAAAAAAGAATGAATAATATACCACAAGGAACATACAGAAGATAAGGTATATTATGTTCTCCGTCCACAAGCTAAAAGCACAGAATACACCATCCCAAGGAGAAGCGAAGCTTGTGCTATTTCACAATTCATTTTCTGAAAGCGCATTTCTGACAGTCGCCATTTTAAGCCCGTTATCTGTCAATGACATGTGATTTTATTGTTTACCAAAGAATTTTCTTTGTTGTAAGCTTTTTGGTTATTTACATGTTTTTTTGTGTTTTGAACGATAAAATTTGTTTACAAAATTACATCTATTGGTTATGGCGCCAAAAACTTGTGCAATTCATGGCTGTCATTCAAGTGATGGATGAATAATTGAGAAACACAACAAAACTTCGATATCTGTAGAGAAAAGTTTACTGTCGCTTTTTTATAACTTCGTTGTCACAGATATCAGTACATTTTCTCTGGGTGTAAAATTTGATTTAGAATCTGGTGAAGTGTAACTTTCAAATATATAAATAGTAAACATTTTATATTCAAGCACCATACTTATTGTAATATTTTATCTGAAATTCTTTCTATTGTAAACTGATATTATAAATATATAATCCATTATTATTGTATTGGTTTTTCGACTCACCCTATCCTACATATACAGGGTGTCTCAAAATTGACGCCCGTCCTTTCAGAATATGAATCGGGGGGCTAAAACGAATTAAAACGTGAGAATAAAAAACTTGCGTTACGTCCATGGTTACAGAGTTATTGACAAAAAACAAAGATCTAACATTCAATGTTTAAACTTTATTAAAAACGAATATTTGTTAAAAAAAAAAAATTAATTTATAAAAGGTGTTCAAACAAATCGCCTCCTACTTCAATGCAAATATTTGCACGATTTATCATTGAATCACGAACCCTCTGTAGCATGTTTTTGTCTATAAATGTCACAGCAGCGTGAATACGAGCTACTACATCTTCCGCACTCTCAACAGGTTCAAAGTAAATTTTTTCTTTCAAGAATCCCCAGAAGAAAAAATCTAATGGATTTAGATCTGGAGATCTAGGAGGCCATAGTACGGGTCCACCTCTTCCAATCCAACAGTCGGGGAATGTTTGATTCAGTAATGTTCTCACTTGTCTACCATAATGTGCAGGAGCACCATCATGCTGGAACCAACAATTCAATCTAGTTGCTAATGGAACTTGATCGAGAAATGGCAGCGGTAAATTGTCGTTTAAAAAATGAAAATACGATGCTGAATTAAGTCGGTTAGGTAACATATTTGGGCCGATTACATTATTATTTAATAATCCAGCCCAAATGTTCACTGACCATCGTCTTTGGTGACATCTTTTACGTATTAAACAAGGGTTTTCATCTCTCCACTCGTGCAAATTATGAGTATTTATAATCCCTGTGGGTGTAAATGTACACTTATCAGTAAACATAATATTTTCTATAAAATGTGGATCATTCCTTACGTTATCCAATAACCATCTACAAAAATTAATCCGAAGCTCCCTATCTCCTTCATGTAAAACTTGAACTTTTTGAGGCCTAAATGGATATAAGCCATTCCTTCTTAATAATCTATGAATGGTATCTTTTTGGAAATGCGTTTGTCTCGATGTAACTCGAAGACTTGTATTTGGTTCCGCTTCAACAAAATCAAGAATTTGCTCTTCTTGGACGACGTTGAGCGTAGAATGGCGTCCTCCCTTATTTAATCTGGGATTCAAATTACCTGTTTCCAGTAATCTTTGTTCAACCCGTCGTTTAGTTTTTGCATCAGGGTGCCGTCGATTTGGGAATTTTACGGTATATGCTCTAGATCATTATGCGCACCTAATACTTTTAACATATCAACATATTCTCGATTGGAATAATAACGTTCCATTTTTAAAACAAATAACCGTATGAAATTATACTTATACTTATTATGACAAAAGTTGACAGAACTAATAATTAACATTTAACATTACCATAGCAACCTATGCTACTCATTTGTTTTTAGCTGACTTCGTTTTTAATAAAGTGTAAACATTGAATGTTCGATCTTTGTTTTTTGTCAATAACTTTGTAACCATGGACATAACGCATTTTTTTTATTCTTACGTTTTAATTCGTTTTAGCCCCCCGATTCATATTCTGAAAGGACGGGCGTCGATTTTGAGACACACTGTATAGTGCTGCATAAAAACATACTTACACATATTATTTCGATAACAATATAGAGAATAAGAATAAGAATTCTCTTGGACTCTTCCCCGGAATTCGAGTGTATATACGTGCGAATTATATGCAATCTGGCAATCTTTGAAATATATTGATCAGCTGGGTATCCAAACAACACTGATATTTTGTGACTCTCTTAGTTCACTGGAGGCGATTGAAAACACCTTCAACAAAGATCCTTTCGTCCGAAGAATTCAGGCTTCATTAAGCTGGCTCCAAAAACAAAGTAAGACAGTGAAGTTTATGTGGATACCCAGTCACGTGGGGATTCAAGGCAACGAAATTGTAGACGAAGCCGCCAAACAGGCAGCTAATAGTGAAGAAATTGAAGACATACCTGTAAGATTCCAAGATCAACAAAATCACTTCAAGCAAAAAATATCACAAAACTGGAAAAGGGAATGGATGAGTAAGCAAACACAACTTCAAGAAATAAAAACATCATTTGAAATAGAAAACACATTCCAGGATTTTAGTCGGAAGGAACAAACAATAATGACCAGACTAAGAATAGGTCATACAAGACTTACTTCATGCTATATGCTGAGAGGACAAAGGCAACCACTGTGCAGTACCTGTAAAACCCCATTAACAGTGCAGCATATTCTGATTGTTTGCCCTAAATATGCAATAAGCAGGCGGCAGCTACGCCTACCTGGAAATATGAAAGAAAGTTTGAATAGTAAAAATACGTCGAATAATACGAATACGAATAATACTCACCTTCCTTAGATCAAATAACATTTATAGAGATATTTGAAGAAAAAAAAATGAAACAATATTCATGAGTGGATGGGCTAATAATTCTAAGTAGTTGATGCCCATATAAAAAAAATACTCCAAAAACAGAAGCTAAGACTTTTATTCATATATTTTCCATATATTTGTTAAGCTATTGAATTAACTTAAACAATTCATAAATTAAGTTGAACAATTAAAACTTTGTCGAAACAAGTCATAAAAATAAACAATAATTATTATTCGAGATTCTTTGGTTTTTGTTTTTTTGCGTGTAGTTAACATTCAATTTACATTTTTTGAACAATTTTTTCAGTGTAACTTGATCCGTTATCTGTCAACGTCACGAAATTTTGCCCCCAAAACATCAAAGGATTTACGCCGGCTTTCGTTTCTTGTTTGGCTGGTGTATTCTGTGCTAAAAGCCTAATCACGGACTGAAGATACACCAAAATCACAATCAATACATGTCTTCCAGTAA
>CAJUYI010005787.1:0-14950 GCA_910591695.1 Galerucella pusilla
TGTCGAAGTCGTTAGGCCGTAGGTGTCACTGGGTCCTAGAATTTTTTGTCCAGCGGCTTTCCTGGCTAAAGAATCAGCAATGCGATTTCCTTTACTCCTGTCGTGCCCTTTAACCCACCTCAGGATAATATTGTTATCTGCCTAGGCGTTAGATAAATCTTGGTGGCACTCTAGTACTAGCCTCGATATAACACGTTGTCTGTTCAAGGCTAATAGGGCTTGTCTACTATCAGTGCAGATTGTTATGTTTTTGCCAGAAATTCCTCTTCTGGTTAGTTCTTTTGTGGCAATTGAGATACCAGCCAGTTCTGTTTGAACCACGCTGGTATTGTTTCCCATTGCCCACTTAATCTTTAGGCTTAGGTTAGGTTAGGTTTGTGGTGAGTGGGTCTATAAGGTCCTCCACTGCGACTCACAAGAGTCTATTGTGGCTCATCTTTAGGCTTAGTGCTCTCGAGTAAACTCCACATCCTGAGCCTTCTTCCATTTTTGAACCATCTGTATATATGCGTATTGCATTTGCAGCAAATGGCTCTGTGTTCTGTTCTATTTGTATTTTGTAGGGTTTGTTAAACAAAAATCCTGGGTTCAATTGCATAATTGGCTGCCTGCAGCAGAGGTAGCGCAGTAAGCGCTTCCTGCCATAGGCTTAACCTCAATTGGCCCACTCCTACTTCGGGGTTTACACCAGTCGTGCGCAATCGTACCATGTCCATTAACGCAACCTGCTTGACGTACAGGTCCAGAGGGGTCAGACCAGTAATTAGTTCCATTGCTGCGGTTGGTGTTGTTCTCATGGCTCCTGTGATGTTTAAACAAGCCATTCGCTGTGTTTGATAAAATTTTTGGATGGCCGTTGCTTGTAGAACCTTCGGTTCCCATGCAATTGCTTCATACGTTAACATGGGTCTTATTATTGCAGTGTGCACGGGGTGACAGACCCCATGTACGTCCCACTGTCCTCCGACACTACTCATAAGCCACATATGCTCTTTTTGCTCTGCTGTGGATTCTTTGTTGTCCAATGATCTTTCGATTCTGCCAACCACTTGGTGAAGGGCCGAATCAGTGGATCTTCCCGGAGTATATGCATGCTGATTTGGATTAAGTGGGTTGTGAGCTAGCACTTCATCCTTTATATACCGCTCGCATAACCTCTCCATTGTTTTTAAAAAGAACGATATGAGACTAATTGGTCGGAATGCTTTTGGTAAGGTGTAGTCCATCCTACCTGGTTTGGGTTTAAATACCACTCGTACTTCTCTCCACTTACTGGGAATATACCTCAGAGCTAAAGAGGCTCTGAAAATTCCAACCAGGTGCGGCATAAGAATATCCATTTCCCATTGAAGTAGGGCTGGTCGTATTCCGTCAGGTCCTGGTGACTTGAAGGGGGTAAAGCCCGATATGGCCCATCTTATCTTTATTATTACTGCACTAGCAGATTGCCAGTCGTATTGTGAGGGTGTTGTTGGTACTTCCGTCCAGTTCGACGTTCCAGGAAAGACAGAACCTGAGAAGTGAGTTTCCATAAGAATCTCAGCGCTCTCTTGGAGGTTGGCGGCCTTGTCGCCATTTTCCCTTGTCAGGATGCCGATACTCTTATGGTGGTCGTTTAAGAGTGCCTTTTATAGCCTAGAAATTTGTGGGAAGTCTTCGACTGCCTCACAATAGGCTCTCCAGGCTTCTCTTTGCTTCTGTCTGCAGACCTTTTTGAACTCTTTGAGGTTGGCTTTATATATTCCCCAGTCCTCTTTGAGTTTTGGCAGAGCCCCGCATTACCAGAGGAAGGCTAATTACAATGGGGTTACGCCCGGTTCCCCAAGTGGATCGTTCGTGACCGCATATCACCCTGCGGCCATTCAGCTGTCGGCACGATTCCTTACACCTTAGCTTGGGTAGGCTGATCCGCGGTGGCATGTTTCGCAAAGGCTTTTGGGGTGGTTTAGCTCCCCTCACCCTACTTATTTCTGCCACTGACCAAGGGACCGGCGAGTCAGTCCCTTGGCCGTTCCCCTATCCGCCACATGGGGACGCGCCCGATAGATAGATAGTCCACGGGAAGTCGAATGGATATTAAGTTCCCCAACAATAAATCAAGAAAAATATCCTCCGATGAAGAATTGATGGATTGTACCCCTCCAGAAATAGGTATTATAATATTCATCAATGTGTTATATTTTTAAATATAAAAAATATTCATCTAAAATAGATTAACCATCACATTATTTTAGAGGGTGGGAGGTCAGGGCGGGAAGTGGAGGTGTGTAATATGACACTTTCTAACCATCAATGACGTTAGTAATGACAGCATTACATATTATATGGTTGTGAATAAAATAAACTAATATTGTTGACAGTGTCCACGACAGCTTCATGTTACATTATTATAGCAACAACCTGTGCCCCCTCACCGACACCGGTCCAAACCGCCTTGCGAACCCAATTTATTACTATCAAAAAGAGACGTTTTTGCATTAATTTGTCGACATTTGAAAAAAAACAGCATATTTTATTTGGAAGAAAAGTTACTTTTCATGACTTGCTCTCTATTACCACCATTAAACACGAGCGCGTCATGAAAAGTATAACTTTTCCTCAATATAAAATAATATACTATTTCAAAAACTTTGTAAGACGTTATCATAGTATCTAAATATAATCTTCGACATCTATTGATAAGACGCTTTACTAAATTGACAGTTTTTACAGGAAACTGTAATTATATAGGATTTATTTTAGAAAAAAAAACAACTTACAACTTCATACTATTAATGATCCTCTTCTTTTCAGGACTATTCAAAAGAATGCCTGCAGCATGTTCAAAAGTATCTTTCGAAAAACGAGGTACCAGTCACTCTTTTTGAGGTAAGTTTTATACTACACTACACAAATTCCAAATTTGTTGATAATCCACTGGGTGAGATAGGAAACAAAAACTATCTAGTTAAATTGGTTTAGAATGGTATAGGAACATTCAAGTGAATACGTAATTAGACAGAAATTATTTGTTATTATAGAGTTTATAGATAATACAACGAAAACAAGATTTAATCATCATAAAATGTTATGGTTTACTTAAATTAATAAATGAGAAGACAGTGGAAGACGATTAATCTTGATTTTGATAAATATTCCATAACTCTATATAATTATCGTCAACGGGGAATATATTGTGAAGTTTCATAAATTCTCTCAAATTAATCACTTATGTTAGTTGTCAGGATGACATATGTATCAATAGATTATTGTGTCATGAACATTAAGAATAGAACGTTTAGACATTTAGACAGAATCATAGAATAATCAATTTTAGAAATTTTGTATAGATTGTTTTGTTTTGGAAAATAATTATTATATTTTTGCAATTCCGAGGCTAAAGTGGTTACTTTGGTCTCACTTGTTTGAAACTAGAGTGTCACTTTTAAAGTTAAAATCCCAATGGATTTACATTACAAATAAAAACGTATAACAATGGTAACATTAATATTTATTTGTTGAATTAAAATGACAAGTTAACCAACAACAACAACTCCAAAAATTAGTGCCATCTTAAAATATAAATTGTTGAAAGTTATTCTTATGAAAAATGATTACAATACCTTCATCATTAAGTACTTATCGCCTGGACCTATCAGGAATTTTTCAACCTCTTCTCCGTTGAGCACTTTCAACTTTTTGGGTTTATGGTCGTCATTTTTTCACTTCTCTAAAGCCAGTTATTTTGGAAATTTGCTGATGTCTATGTTATGATTTATATTAATTGTTGCCTTTAACACCGAGTAATATGACCATAACGTGAAGGAACAAAATTTTTTGGATTTCTTGTTGAAATACATCAACAACGCGTTTTCATTGAACTCCGTGACGTGTTTCATAGCACCACCTTACAAATGATTCGTACTGTTCATAAAGTTTTATTAATATCTTTGATATTAGTTCTTGAGTAATGGGCTCATTTACATATTTTTTTTATTTTACCATTAGTATTTTCCAAACATCCGTGATGAAAATTTTACGTGAAAACAAATTCAATCCATACAAAATAAGATTAGTTTAACAGTTGTCAGATGATGATTTCGATAGACGTGAAAAGTTTGCAGACATAAAGATGGAAAAATTTTACACTCAAAACGATCCAAATGTTTTAAGTACTTTTATGTTTTGCGTTGAGGCCACTTTGTACATCAATGGAAACATTAATCGACATAATTGTAGATACTGGTCACGTAACATTCCTCATTGGATGCGTGAATCCCACAAAAATCTACAAAAACTGAATGTATGGGCTAAAATAATAGGCGACAAAATAATTGGTACCTTTTTCATTGAGGGAACTGGATTGGTTCAGCGTATTTAGATTTACAGGCTATATAGTCTTTGAATTCTGGAGAGTTGTGCTTCTCGTCATCAATAGGCTATACCTCTTAATCCACGCAGTGGCTCCATACGGGATGATTAGCTCCGTGTTTGTTCCACAGGAGTGTATTGTCTAGAGTTGGACCTGCAAATAGTTCTAGGAGAATGTCACGGCAACTGTAATCAAATTTTTCAAGTCAATGATTAGGGTTAACGTTTGTAATACATTTAAACGGTTCATCATTGTGATATTTTGATGAGGATTATTCACAAACCTGCCTTTTTTCCATTACTTTCAACGTAATGTGGACATTAAAACCCATTAAAACCCGAATTATTTTTTTTTCGAAAATCTTCAATTAATCATCATAGTATATTACGTAACGTGTGTGGTAAGAAGCATTTTACGCACGAATGGATAAGTTACGCACGATGCCGCGTAGTGGCGAGTGCGTAATTCCGTGAGTGCGTAAAATGCTTTACAACACGAGTTACGTACTATACTTTACCTACGACCTACTTGTACTTGTATTTTTTATAAGAAGCATAAGAAATAACAGTTACATAATCAGAGTTGCTTGGTAAACTCCATCTCTATTACTCTATTACCAATGAAAGAAGCACATTAAAGAACTAACGTTTAATCATTATTAATATATTGTTAATAATCGAAAGTCCATTTTTCAATTATAATCAATACATACCCTTTATGCTTTTCATATTTTAACATGGCGGAATTGAATGTTTTCAAATAATAAATTTTGAATAAAATGGTGACGTCTATTGACAGTTGCTAAGATGTTGCTAGGGAAGCCGTGCGATTTACTTTACAGCTGTGCGTTTTTTTTACAGTGCGTAATAGCTGTCATTACATTGATACCGACTGTGTGTTATTGACTGATTACAGGGAAGGTCGTAGGTAAAATTATTTACCATTTTCAAAAAAAGTTTCGTAGTTTTTTTAAAAACGGACGTTGCCATATGGCAACGCTAGGTCTTTATGAGATCACACAGACTTTTTCAGAAAATTACTACACATGCATTGTTAAAAACATTTATTCAGGTTTTTCAATCATTTTTGATGAAATATAAAATTACATTCCAAACATAACCCGACATTACATTTCTTACACATTGTCCGAATAATTGACGAGCATCCTTCACCTGCACATCTCTTTTTTTTTCTCTGGTGTGGGTATCAAAAGCTGATCTCTTCCATCATATCTCAAATCATCACTAATTCTGTTCAAGGAAATGCTATGTCTTGATGTAGCTGGCCTTCCTCCCCCTAGAGGCGCAATTCCATATCTAGATAGATATATATTTCCAATTTCACGTCTTAAGTCCATTTGTGGCATTTTTGTTCCCACAGATTTTCGATAAATAACCCAATCATTTACAATTGATACATCAATCAACCATGTAAATATCACCCACCACCATTTTTTTGAACGTATTGCAATCCTATATCGACTGACATCTCCATCCATTAGGTCAGTTCCACCCATTCCACTATTATACTGACTAATGGCAAAAGGTCTTGGTACTTGAATATGTTTGTGTTCGGCTTTCGAATATCTTTTTGCTTGAGACAAAGGATTCACACCATAAGCATTCGAAGCCATTGTTACTGCATTATTGTCTAACCACCTTATGAATATAATGCCATTACTTTTTTCAATCACAGAACAATAATCCCCTTTGCGTCCCGTTTTGATTGAATCTTTTGAAGATGTAAGAGGGCAGGAGTTTGGTACCCTATTCTGTCTAATAGTTCCGGCAGCGTTGTATCCTTTCAATCTCAAATATTTTATTAAACTCATGCTGGTAAATAGATTGTCAAAATAGAAATTAAATTGAAAGTTTTGTTCCTTTTCAATTACATCCAGCATAGAGATAAAAGGTGCGGTGCACTTTCCAAAAATTTGCTTGTCTACATCTGAAGACTTAGAGTCTTTGCCTTGATACATATCAAAATTCAATAGGTAGATTCTTCTCTGGAATAAAGTGCTTCAAAAAATTTCCTTTTAGTAGATTCATTAGAGGTCTTAGTTTATAAACTTTATATCAGCCCTTGCGGACAGTTGGCGTCCTGGTAATCGATTTATATCGAAATCATCTTCTTCGTCCCCCGATTCTTCATCTGTAAGAATATTAGGCTCAGGAGGATCAATGAATATCTGATCCACTGCTAAATCATCTTCATATACCATTTCGAGAGCTTCTTCTAAAGTAAAACCCTGCCTGAAAAAAATAAAGATGGAAATAATTGAATAGTTCCGTATTGACCTAGCGTTGCCATATGGCAACACTGAGATAACGGTCACTATAAATGTACCTTAAAAAATAATTTTATACATTTTACAACATTATTACCAAAGTTTCATGTGTTTATTTTATACTTATTACGAAATTACGCAAAAAAATAATAATATAACCAAAAAATATTACGAATCGAATGTCCATTTTGGATATAAACACAGAAGTTCGCTGTTTACAAACGTCTCCTAACAAAGTGCAAACACACAATAAACAAATAGATTAGAAAACACGTGTTTCTAAAAGCTTACTGAAACGACTTCTAGCTCCATCTCTGTTATAAAAAGAATATTTCATACCTTAGGAATATTTTTGCAGACACCTGTTTCGCGTTGCCATATGGCAACGCTGGGCTTAAATTGGATAACATTAACACCAAAAAGGTTTTGATATGAACTCTATCATTAGGTGTATGATACAACGCACCCTTAGATGCTGAATTTGAACCTATATAGTACAATTATCTGAACGGTTTTTCGGTAAAATGAGAAAGGGCTTCTGTTTTATTGAATCATTTAAATTTTTTTAGTGCACAATGCTCTAACGAAAACGCACACACCGTGAAAGTTACACACCGTCAGCACAGGCTTAAAATTAACGTTTGGAATGGAATAGCTGAGGACCAGTTTATCAGGCCCTACATTCTACCGGAATATTTACATGGACCTAGTAATCTAAATTTGGAATGGCTTAATGAAAACTAGAAACGGGGAAATTGATAATCCATGAAGTAGATGAACCGACCAAGTGGCCGTTCGTAGAATAATAAAACAGAAAGAATATTCGACTCCAGCCAATGGAACTTCGAGATAGAATTGTACCAAATAACAATGAACACAAATTTAATCCAGCTGATATTTTCCGCAATAGTATTGGAAGTTGGGATACAAAAAACAGTTTTTTCCACTTTTAGCTTTGAAGTTGACAATTATTATTGCTTCTTCTAAACAACTGAAAAGTTGAATTTAGGTATCTAGTAGTGGTTAATAATTTTTTCTAATCTAGGTCAATAATGAACAAACTCAAATATTTTGAGAATCCAGGGATAGTAGATGAACAAAAACATGTGCAACATAATTTTCTATGTCCAGTAGATTGTTTTTAACATATTTACTGCTTCAAATCACCTATCAAGATAAAATTATTTGAATTTAATTGCCATTAGTTTGAAATTTGCGCTCAACCAAAAACGACTGATGACATAAGGAGTACGTTTATAATATATGGAGCGAAAACAGTCAGTGTACTTGTCAGTCAGACGACGGGGTAAACGCTTCTCGTGGTGCGTTTGTAAATGCTGTGGTGTATAAGTATAACTTACCAAGGTTTTTCATAACTTCTAAATACAACAAAGCATGTAATAAACATTCAGTTGCATGGTTCTCACCTTTTTATTTTAATTGTAAGAAATAATATCGAATCCAAACAAATATAAAAACACACAAATTCATAGGTGGCCGGAATTGTCCACGCTAACCTTTCAATAGCGTACTACACGATATTTACTCCCGCCAACAAGTGTGGGATTTATGTATAGGTGCACTAGAGACGTAGCGGAACCGATACATAACGTTGGAATATATATGATATTTTTCGCTCATGTAAACTAATTCAACGAATATCTGGGTGTAACTGATCTGATATATTGCTTTTTGTTTGAATTGTAATAACAACAATAAAGAAGTTCATATGAACCGCTTCCCCATTAAAGATCCTTTGGGAAGTAATATTTTAGCATTGAAATAGTGTATAATATCAATTATTTTTAACTTTTGTCTTCAATTTGGCTAGTAGTGGGAAAAATTGTATATACACCACGGTGGTGAAGACATTTATAAGCCACGCACCTAATTTTGGTGCTCGATCCATAATAACAGTCTTCACCATCTTGGTGTATAATATACTATTTTCAACTCCCAATGTTGAAAAAAGTCGACGTTCACATTATATTTTCCACTTTGTATAATAGGGTACAACCATAAATTTTGCTATTGGTGGGAATTGACGTTTTTCAGGTCTCCTAACACCTTGCATGCCTATTTTTTCAAAAAAATATAAACTTTACTTTTAAAAAAACTTTAAAAATCATAAAATTGGAAAGTCCGCCAAAACGCGCTCTGCGTCATAGAGATGACTGCCCCATGGTGTGACGTCATTTATTTACGTTCTTATTCGTGTATCACGCTCTGAGTTCTTGTGACCTAATTTGTTTCTGAAAGCTTTGAAAATGGATAAAGCCGAAAAAAAACTTTGTATTCCAAGTATTGCATTGTTCCAGTATGTAAATCAACGTCTATTAAAACTCCAGGCAAAATATTTGTTACTTTACCTGGTGGCGCAAGCAAAAATACACTTAAGAGAAGGGCATTACTTTTGTTTGTGAAGACCATTTTAATGTAAGTACCTACTTCTATGCTGGTAATTTTTATTCTTAAATAGTTTGAGGTTATGTACCTATATGTCTAGGAATCAACCATAAAAACGTCATTTTCTTACGACCACACATCGAAATATGGTTGGTATATATTATATAATTAAAACATAGTTTAAATCGTACTTACGATAATGCTTTAACTCCTCTTATTTCCTCTGCATTAAAGCAGCTGTTTGACTTCATAAATTCAAGCAGCATAAATGAGTCTACTTTGGGCAAGTTATCAGTTTGTGCTTTTACAAAACCTTCGCTAGCCATATCTTTACTCACAAAATATGGAAGAATCGTCACCGAACACTGAACTAGTAAATAAAATATATTCTTACAAAAGTTTTTAAAATATCCTCGGAAATATCGAATATTTATGTCCACTTTCCACTTTACGTTGACTTTTAGGAATAAAAAAAGCACACACAAACATGTAATGTCTCAAACAAACATATAAATGATATTTTTACGTCGATGAAGCAATTAATAGTTGATTAAAATACAATATAAACACACAACTACACATAACCTAATGCAATACTGACCATATTGACATAAGTTAACACAAGAGATATGACATCACATGTATAGTGCATTGAAATTTGAATTTTATTTTAAAATTTGGGAGTAATTTTCAATGGAAACTGGTATATTTCCTATTATTAGTAATTTTGTATATCATATTTACTATTATAAATTAATATCCAAGCAAAATATGAAATATGCGTGTACTATATTATAAAAAAGTAGTTGTCAAGTTGAAGATTTATGATTCATAATTTTGACATACTTCATACGCTCTATATTCAACAGCTTGTTTGATTGAATTTAATTACTGTCTTCACAGCAACGTGATTAATGGGTTTGGCTGCGAAAATTGAGAATTGTATGCTCAAGGTTCGAGTGCAGGTCGCGGTGACTCATTTTTTAATTACGACAAAAATCTTGGCAACAAATAGTTATTATTATTAGGGCCATATTTTTCCTTTCATAGTAGGTTAGGTTCTATGTGAGTGGGGCCCTCTCGCCACCTCCACTTCGACCTTCGTTAGGTCTATTGTGGCTCACCCCTAGGGATTACAATTCACCCCACAAGCCTGTGCTTCTGACGAAGTCGATGGTTGTATTTGGTGATACTTTTTTTAAGTCGTTCGGCTTTATGGTACTGAAACCGAATATATTATACCCTATACCCTGCCCAAGGCTGGGCATGAGCATAGTATGTGCTCCGCAGCTTCGTCCTCCAAATTACAGAACCTACAGTCCGAGGTCTGAACCAGACTCATCTTCTTAAGGTGGTAATTTAGTCTACAATGACCTGTAAGCAGTCCAGTCAGAATGCGTAGGTTTGTTTTGCTCCATTCCAGGATCTGCTTATTTTTGGTTCTCGATGGGTAGTATATGAACGCATTCGAGTGAGAATGCCCCGGTATGTCTGTCCAGTAGGTGTATGTTTTCCTTTCCGCCCAGGTAGCTATGGCTGATCTAGCAGTGCTTTCGGCAATGCCAAAAAATGATTCAGGTCCTGATCCCTTTTTTGTCAGAGTGTCGGCCTCCTCATTGCCCTCCACTCCTCGATGCGCCGGCACCCAGGTCAAAATGACTCTGTTTTCCTTGCCAAGTGTTTCAAGGGATTGTAGACAGTTATATACCATCTTAGATTTTATCCTGTTCGACTCAGTGCTTTAAGAGCAGTCTGGTTATCTGACAGGATGTGTATGTTCTTTTTTGCAACAGGTTGATTCGTCAGCTCTCTCGCAGCCAGTTCAATGGCGTATATTTCAGCTTGAAAGATGGTAGCATACCATCACCATAGCAACCATCACCAGGTTGGCTGTGATTTCAACTTTGGGTTTCCTGCTGAAGACCGCCGCTCCAGCCCCGTTTCCGGTTTTGGATCCATCAGTGTAAATCACGTAGTCCGTTTCTAGGAAAGAGATATCTTCGCTATCCCATTGGTCTCTCGTGGGAATGAGGGCCTTAAAGGGCTTGTCCACGTGAAGTTTTGTGACAGAAAGATCCGAGGGCATCCCAAGAATGTGGTGATTTTTTATTTCCCTTATCAATCCTGAGTGAACCCTCAGAGTCTCTCCATTTATTTGCCTCTCCACTGACAGCATTTTATGAGCCGCCCTCCTGGCTTCCTTCTCCAAATGAATGTGGAGAGGAGTTAGTTACAGGAGGGCTCCAATAGCCGCCGTTGGTGTGGAAGACATTGCTCCGGTAATGGCCAGGCATGGTATTCGCTGCAAGCCCTGCAGCTTTGCTTTAGCTGTCCTTTGCAGACCTTTGGTCCACCAGACTGCTGAGCCATACGTGACCATTGGCTTGACCATTGTTTGGTAAATCCAGTAAATCTGTTTGGAGTTCATACCCCAAGATTTTCCACATACTATTCTGAGATTCCAGAGGGATAGTCTGGATTTGTTAATTACTCTTTCCAAGTGGGCGTTCCAGGTGGGTTGTTTATCTAAGATTAATTACTCCTAGATATTTCACCTCCGTCGCAAAAGGAATGCTCACGTCGCCCAAAATTGGCTGGCGGAGTCGCTGTAATTTTTTTCTCCTTGTGAAGGTAATAATCCTTCCAAGGTAAACTCTAGTCGTGCTTCGGAGCTGAGATATACAGTTTTTTTTTCAATCGCTGTTCATTTTATGAACATTAACAATTTTGAGATGCGGTTTGATGCAATCGACAGGGGAAGAGTGGCACTGACAGAAAACTATATGAAATTTTAAGCTTGTGATGGATTCGTTCGGTTATATTAAACCCCACCATGACGCCTAATACTTGCCGCGCTATAGTTTCGTTGGGCGCGCTAGAATATTTGGCCCTTTTGTACACATTTAGGAGTACAACGAAAATGAAAAAAAGTAATTTTTAGATTTGATTCAATAACCTAATGAAACAATTACAAGCCTTTTTGGAAATATTTCCTTATATATTATCATATTCATTTTTTTCATTTCCATGCTACTTGCCGCTAAAATACACAAATGCTCAACAATAAAATTTTCGAAAAATAATTTTTGTTGAAATACTCTTATTATGTCTTAGGGCATAAGAATTCCCACAATTTTTAGTGCGAATAAGACTGAGAGAAACATCGTAAAAGAATCTAATTTTGAGTCCTCTACGATGTGCTTTCAAGCTGCGCCGCAAACTTTAGCGGAATTTGAAAAAATTCCTAGGTTCTGATACATATTTGATTAGGGACATAATATTTCTTGTACCTAGGAAAAAAAATTTGGTGGGAAAAATAAAATTTCAAATGTTCAGCCGCGATGGAAACTCATTCATGAAAATTTCATCTATTTATATCTCCAATGAAACCATATCCATAACGAGCAGCACACGATTTCTTCTAAAAAAATGAAAAAGTGTCGCAAAGAAAAAAACAGTGAGATTATCAACTTTTTCAATAAATTTCTATTAAATTCCATTTTTTTAATACTCTTTATATTTGTTTCAGCCTTATATAGAAGAAATTTATACTCATTTGAGAGATGAACCGTTTAAAAAATTTTTAGAAAGGTACGTACTCGCTTTAAATTTATTCAATAGTAACAATTAATTATTTAGTATTTTATGTTGGTATATGCGAAGCGCAGCCACCAATTTTTGATATAACCAATATAACCATGGCACGCAGCCACCAATATTTTAAATTGTAGAAATTTCATTGTTTTCTGTAATAGGCAAGAATAGCCAATCCTGAAAGGTTCGTGGTTGAGCATAATCAAATTTCTAATGAGAGTTAACACTTAGTTAACACTTAGAAGAATAAGATTTGCGTGGTAGGCGTGGATTTATTATTTTAAATAAATTATACAGAGTTCGGCAAAAGTCCGGGGCCGGACAAGTATTGAAGAAAATATAAAATTTTGGAAAAATCTTTTTATACCACATATTTCACTTCAACTTAAACTATAATTTGCAAGTTTTTTATAACATACAGGGTGTTCCAGGTTTGCGTACCGAACTAAATTAATTTCTTCAAATAGATCTTTGGATATCTAAGGGCAGATTTAAAAAGATCACGTTTCAAGCCTTCAGAAAATATGGGGTTTTGCTATCCTATACCGAGTGGTTAAAGAGATATAGCCACTTCCTCAGAAAAATTACTATCCACTTAGAGACATTTTATGAAATAACAAACAACAAAAAGTATGTTTTAAGCATTGAAAAACTTCCCAAAAAAATCTAGTATTAATTTTAATAACATACTAGACCTTATCTCTTGATAATACTAAGTACTAATTATTTCGCAATAATGAATACATTTAAAATAATGATTAACATACATTATTTTCCTCTGGTGAATTATTAAGATATTTAGTAGCCGAAAAGGTCTAGTATGTTATTAAAATTAATACTAGATTTTTTTTTGGAAGTTTTTCAATGTTTAAAACATACTTTTTGTTTTTTGTTATTTCATAAAATGTCTTTAAGTGGATATTGATTTTTCTGTGAAAGTGGCTATATCGTTTTAACCACTCGGTATAGGATAACAAAACCCTATATTTTCCGAAAGCTTTAAGCGTGATCTTTTTAACTCGGCCATTAGGTATATAGCAAGATCGAATTGAAGAAAAAAAATTTAGTTCGGTACACAAAACTAGGACACCCTGTATATTTTAAAATTATAGTTTAAGTTGAAGTAGAATTTGTGATATAGAAATATTTTCCAAAAATTTCATATTTTCTTACTTTGTGAAATCTACTCTTACTTATCTTCTGTAAGTTCCTTGTGGCATTACTTATTCTTTTTTCTTATTCTTTTGGGAATCAAACCACAATAATGTTTTTTATTTTTTATTTCGACGTTTCGGTAGCGTTCCAGCTACCGTTGTCAAGATTAACTAGTAATAAAATTAATAAAATAATTTTAGGTCCCTATCTGACACAACGAAAAAATATGACAACTAGACAATCAATAATATTTTGAAGTTTAAGACTACAAAACTTTGTTGTCAAATTTTATTAAGGTCCATTCATAGTAGATCACACCTCTGGTAAAATGTGAAATAAAACATATTATTTTATGACATTCTAACGATATGATAGTCTCTTACTTTTTTAAATGAAACTATCTATTTCTAAAGAATTCCCTTTAATGAAAAAATAAATATGAAAATTCTAAATTATCGTTGAGTGAAAAATTATAAAGAGACGAAGCGCTCATTCAATCTGGCTTATTCGTATTGCAGTCTCATCCTACCTCGGTCTAGGGATGGTAAACTCGATTCCGATTCTACTCGAGAATCGAGTTTTCTTGTCAAATAGTCGATTTTTAGGAGTCGACCTTTAATTTCTGTCGTAGATCAAGAATCGATTCTTGACATTCGACTTCGACTTTACGGTTAAGTGACTAAAAAAACTAAAAAGTCGAGTTTTTGTTGAATATTATTGACTTGACACGTTATTAATAAATAAAAATTCATTTTTGTGCTTTATTTAAATTATTATTCATTCATGGCATTGCGATTGGATGAATAAATTTACTAACTATAAAAACTATTGATATTTCAATTTGGAACCGATTACAGGCGATTCTGGCGCTCGATTAATCGATTCTTGAAATCGAAAAATATAAAGTCGAAATCGGAATCGAGAGTCGATTCTTTGAAAAATCTTTCCATCCCTACCTCGGTCCGTACCGCGACCCCCCACATACATCGAGCTTGTACGGTGGTGCCACCACGTAGTAGTTGGCAAGTTTATCTGAAGCCGTGAAAGGAATGCAGTCGAAAACATTCGATATTGCCACGTTTAACTATGGAAAAGCTAAAGTGCTAAATATGTATCTGTATCTGTAGAGTAGGGAGGGTGAGTGTGTAGGCTCACAG
>CAJUYI010005788.1:0-11355 GCA_910591695.1 Galerucella pusilla
GTTCCATGGTTGCCGTGTTGAATACATATTATTAAATTTGCAGAAATAGCGACGATTGGAACTTTTTACCCCTGGCACTTTTATCCCCGGTCTACCCTACCACATTTGTGTCCAGTAAAAAGTGAGGTTAAATCACGATTATTGTTATTGTTGTATTTCGTTTTTAATTCCGGTGCACACTCGCTGCGCTCGCTCGTTTTGGAAACTTCATTCGCGTGAATAATAGCCATCATTCTGCACTCGTTGAAGAATATCTATTATTCATTTTATAAAATTTGGACTGAGTGATAAATTTACTCAAATGAACTTATTAACTATATCTCAGATCTGGTCTATTTTTTAATGAACACTCAGTTTTTGTATTACTCGTGAAATATGCAGCAGTGAATCTAAAATCCAATCTCTAGCGTAGATAAAAATAACTTTATATTACTTGTACAACCTCTCATCTCGATCGAAATTAGTCATTCCACTTTGCCAATTCGTTGCCAGACGTTCAAAGTTAAATAGTGAGGCTATCGGACCAGTTCGAGAAGTGCATGCTATTAGTTAGATCAATATTGTGGGTTTGACATCAAGCTCAAACAAGAATTGCAGCTGGTGCATGGAAGATCCGTACAAAATTAGCATGTATGAGCGATTCCCATACTAACTATGAGGTAACTAAGTTGAAGAGCGAGGCCGTAATCAATGCAATGAATCGAACTTGTGTTTCTAATTATTAATTCCACTATTTAATGAAAACCAAAATTTCAAAAAATATGACTATTGACATTTTTACGGACCATTTGGAGGGAAAAATCTTGGTATGTGACATTAAAAAAATATCTTATTTTGGCATAGATATGTAGTGCTTATGTGTCCCAGCTACCAACTGTACACTACAGGCTGTGGTTCAGAATTATTTCTTTATATAAATATTCAGTCATGAAAACTTATACCTATGAAACTATCAAATGTAGATCAATCGAAAATCTATTTAGAACTCATCCAAAAACCAATAATTTGACAAAGTAATGGGGCCCATATAATTGAGACACAAACGCTAGTGTAATCAGTTATGTAGTCTTCTCTAGTGTAGACGATTTATCGAATTAACTTGTCTCTATTGTTTTAATTTCCAATCGATATTTACAAATAGGTCTGTTCGTACAGCAGTCACAAACGGTTGGAAACTGGACGACTCATGCGCAGTGAATGAAAACCGTTCACAAAAATACCAACCGTTTATGACTGCTCTACGAACAGACCTATTAATATGTTGAAGAACTCTCAAACTTTCGCAGCGTTGGAAATTACAGTTAATTCATTATCAATTTATTGCCCTATAATTTTGCTGAATTATTCGTTGTGTCAGTTAGGGATAAAAAATTACTTAATTTCTACTTATTTTTTCTTGACAACGGTAGCTGGAACGCTACCGAAACGTTGAAGTAAAGAATTTAAAAATATTGTGGTTTAATTTCCCAAAAAATTAAAAAAAGAATGAATAATATACCACAAGGAACATACAGAAGATATATAAATGGATACTGCGCTTTGACATATCTGACGTCAGCTGCTCGCATCATAGCACAGTTAACCTAAATTTTAAAATAAGTCAGATATTGAATGTATCAATTCTATGAAATCACCACTTTCTTTCAGGTTTGTATTTATTATGAAAGCCCCATCGAAATATATTTACTTTTTATACGAATAGCCTTCTTATCCATTTCTTATTATTTTCAGGGTACAGACATCTGGTCGATGGGAGTCACTCTCTACGCTTTCGTCTTTGGCCAAGTACCATTCTTTGATAATCATATCATAGGACTCTACTCTAAAATCAAAGGCCAGTCGATTAACTTTCCAGAGCAACCGTACATCAGCGAAGAACTAAAGGATCTTATTCAGAAAATGCTTCTAAAAGATCCTGCACAAAGAATAACTCTACCAGAAATAAAGGTATACAACTAAAGTTCCTTGTCTAGAACCTTGCTTATTACTAGACTTTGAATGCCAAACCTCAGGACCCCCAAATATTGGGATTGTTGTCGCTTTTCCTTCCCTGCTGTCGAAAACCTTAGCCTATTTAGGCATTTGCAGTAGCACAGTATGTGTGCTGGAGTTTCTTTATCTTATTGGCAAAACCTGCATATGGTCGTGTCTTTCAATTCAATATTATTGATGTGTTTGTGTTTAAGTCTACAATGCCCCGTCAGGAAACCAACAAGGATTCTGATTGTTCTCCTATTCTGTCTCAGTAGTTACTCTGTGAATTTTGGCAGGGAGCTCTTTGGCCTGCCTAAGTTTTGGTGCCTGTTCCACAATTTTCGATACTACTTTTTTATTTACTTTTTTCTGCGCTTTCGCTATGTTGCAAAAAGGTTTTGTTCCAATGGCCTCTCGGGCAAGTGAGTCTGCCTCTTCATTGCCATTGTGATTATTCCCGTCCCTGTCTAACTGCCAAGTATGACATAGTTTAATTGAAAAGGAGATTTTGATGTTTAATTTATTTCGTTTTCGGTGAAACATTCTGTATGTTAATTTAACCAACGCGAATATCAAAAGTTGAATGTTTTTATGTTTATTTTTAGGTTCATCCATGGGTAACTCGCAACGGACAATGTCCACTTCCATCAGAAGAGGAAAATTGCCATTTGGTTGAAGTTACTGAAGAAGAAGTAGCTGAAGTTATAACTTCAATACCGAAGCTAGACACTTTAATTTTAATCAAGCACATGCTCAAGAAACACTCTTTCCAGGTTTGTCAATTGCATAATTCAACAAACATTTGTGCTCCGACAAATTCAATACAGCGTGTTAAAATATTTATAACGTATACTAATCTTTTTATTCTTCATTTGACAAAATATTTTTATAATTTCATTTCACAGTAACCTAAAATATGTATTTAAATTATTTTTCTAGAATCCATTCCTTCATCGTCGAGACACAACAGTGGTTCCTGCTGTTTCACACTCCAGCTCAGTATCGACTACGCGTCAATATATTGGCCAATCAGGACGATCAAATTCAGCACCTGGCAGTTACGATTATCATCATGAGAACCAGCTTAGTATCGACTCGAGTCTCGAATCTGTTAAAGAGGTCACTGTGGACCAGACTCTAGAAGAAATTACGACTAATGGTAGAAGGAAAGATGAAAAACGGTGATAACGCTTTTTGTATAGAATAGAAAATTTTTGGAGAATGTTTTGGTGGATGTTAAATAATAGTCTGGTCAATTTAGCCAGAAACACGGTAATCGAATAACAAAAAAGCCAAATTTTCGGTTTTTTGGATTTTTCTTGTGAACTGTTCATCACAAAAATAAGTCAAACCAAAAGTCTAGATTATAAAATATCTCAGAAATGGTGGTTATTATATGAAGAAGTATGGGACCTTTTTTTATAGATTATTTTATGATCCACATTTTTGGTTTCAACTTATTTTGTGATGTAATGTTTACGCGTAAGTAAGAAGACGAAAATGAGGGTATATAAAACAATTATAAGACCTGTATTGATGTATGAATCAGAAACATTAACAATGACGAAAAAACATCAGGGAGATTTGAGAATACAAGAGCGTAAGAAATTGAGAATAATATTAGGAATGAAAAAAGTTGGAGATGAATATAAAAAACGAACAAACGTAGAATTGGCACATGAAATAGGAAAAGATATAGTGCAAAAAATTAAGGAACAGAGGATAAAATGGTTGAGACACATATGGAGGGCAGGTACAAAGTCAACAATATTTGCAATGATGGAATGGAAACCTTGTGATAAGCGGAAGAGAGGAAGACCTAAAGCTACGTGGTTACAGGAAGTTATAAGTGACCTCAATAGCATAGAAATAAGGCAGTGGAAGGAAAAAACACAAGATAGGAAGAAATGGCGTCAGATTGTCGAAAAAATATAAGGAAATGAAGGAAGAAAAGGGGATTGATCAACCCCAAAAAAAGGATTGAGAGAGCTTTTTAAAGCGGCGCTACCCCCTCGGGGGTGTTAAGCCAATATGTATGTAATGTTTACGGGAAAAATCCAAAGAACCGAAAACTCGAATAATTTTCTAAGCACACAGGGAATCGGTGGGTACTTTCAAAAAAATTTTTTTAATAGTATTTTTAAGGTCTCTGCCAAAATGTTTGTTTTTTTAAATGTCTAAATTGACCAGACTGTAAGTCATTATGAGCTGGAACTGTGATCAAATGTTTAATACGTTTTATTGTGAATCTCACTTCTTTGACACATTTGAAGATTTACTCAATTATTGGAATTATGTTTTATTTTGTTATAAATAATCTACTCCCAATATTGATATGTGTTGAAGGTCCGTTCCTTATATTTTTATATTTATTATATTATAACATATTGAGTATAAATTTTATTAATGGTGAATCCAAAGCAAAGTCATAGTTTAAATATTTTAAATTTTCGGTTAAAACTTATTTGACATGTTTAGTTTTTTAAATAAACACGTATTTTGTATATCTTTTTATTTTTACCTTATACCCTATTTAAGTTGGTAGGTACACATTATTCATTCTAAGTTTTCACATATTTCCTAACTTTCATTTTTTCCTTAATATATTATATATTTTTGAATGTGAGAACATACCTTGTACTGCCAAAGTATAGAAATAGAATTAGAAGATAAAGTCAACTCCTTGGAAATTCGCATTGACACTTGATGATACAATTTCCTTACTGAGGTATAAATTATTGGGAATCTTTTATAAATTGTAAAACAACAATACAATGTATCATCTACATTACAGAAATAAAAATACACAAGTTTCAAAATTGAATTCCTAAGAAATATTCTACTTCTTCTATTTCTACACTATGCTACTACAGTTGCTTTTAGGTAGTCAGGGAATGTCTTAATAATGTTTGTCCACGACCACCTAATAATAAGTCAATATTTCACCTCCTAACTAAATGGTATATGCTACCCATATATCAACTGTCGTGAATTATGGTTCATAATACACTGTAGTGTATTATGGTTCATAATTCACGACTAGAGATGGGGGTACAATATGAAATAAACTTTTAAATCTGTGTATTTTGTTCAGGAAATTTGTTTCTGACATATATCGTATCTATAGCATTGATACTTTTCATAACGATATTTTCCAATATTAAGTATTTTAAAACAATATATTTATAACGATACGTTGTATTGATACTTTCTACAGTATCGCCCATCTCTATATATGTCAAATTATTTGAAGTAGCTGCCACAACATTTTGAGGTTAGTAATGACTTTTATTTATTAATAAATAAATTAAGTGTCGTGGACAAAGTATAGTATTCTACTCGCAATTTATGGCCATAATTCACTTGGGTGACTTGCGCCCCTCGCCTGCGGCTCGTGACGCAAACGTCACCCATCGTGAATTATGGCTATCATAAATTGCTCGTTTAATAATATACTATAATTTCACGTTCAGCAACATACCAATTGTAACGTTAAAATGTCACTGTTCAGTAACCTGACATAGTACCGCTGATGTTACTCTACCCCTAGCGTTGATTCACGTCTCAATTGGTATGGTACCAACACGTGACTTATTTCTGACTACTTACCTGAAATTAATTGAAAAAGTACTAAGTTGTTTGAAAGGTCGTGGATCAGATGATGAAATATAATTTTTTGGAAATATTAACATATATTATTTAATATGAATGGTTTTTTTTGTTGGTTATCTTTATTTTAGTATTCGGCGCTCAGTTTTTCAATATGCAATATCAATTAAAACTTTCAGTAGCTATAAACATATTATCAAGTTTATAAACGGATTATAATCTCATGCTACCAACTTTTGTGAATACGAATAAACGAGTATTTAATCATCATTTTGTGAGCCAGTGTACTTGTTTGATACCTGTGATTTTGTTTTGTTTGTAGCATAAGATCTATTCAATAATTTATATGTACATTCCAAAATATAAATGCCATAACTCACTATAACTTCAAGTATGTTGATCTACAGTCTTCTAGCTAAACAATTATCAAAAGTATAACTTGGTACTGGAGGATTGGAGCATGACACTCCTGTCATATTTTTCTCATATATCTCTACGTTATGTATTTCAAACAATGATGATAATAATGATAATGATGATTTATGAAATAATAAAATGCAAATTAACCATCTCATGGTAGGTACATCCAATTTCATATCTCATTACCAAGTAGAATAGACTAAAATGCTTTTTTGCACGATCGGTTGTTTTGAATTAAAGTTGTTGTTAAGTTACCTAGACAAAATCCACTTGTTTGTGCAGTATTTGCGTTATTAATTGAGACTGCTGCAGAATTTGAGTCTTGTTGTATTGTTACACTGTTGTGCAAAATGTTTTCAGCAAATTATATTCTGTTTTCAAGGAAATCTTCTACATAACTCTTTGCTACAGCCGAGAAACGCCAACCACTATGGCGCTGAAAACATCTATCTGTAGTCTTCCTAAATGAATGACCGGTATAGCTCTCAGGATTGGCTAGACTTAAAAATGTTGCAATTTAAAATGACCAGCAACCGATTGCTCGCTTTTCTCATATTAATGTCCACACGTGGTGAAAGGTAAATTGAATTTAGGAATTCCTAAATCCGTTTTGGGTATTACCAAACTTCAGGAAACGGTTGGTGGAATTGGGCATTGGTCTATCTTTCTGCTAAAATGTTTCCCAATCTCACGCCATTCAATGTATAACACTCACAGTACCCTATTAAAACACAAATAACATAGAAACAAATGACAAAAATGAACAGTATCCTGTTTGACAACCATTGACACATAAACTACAGTCAAGGGTGTCGTGACAATAGCTAAGATGAAGAAATTAAATTCAAAATTTTTTTCTTCCGTTCGTGCTAAAGACCTTAGCTGCCAGTTTTGTTTCGGCAACTCAATTGCAGCTAGTGCTTCAGGTGGATGGGTTTTGAACCTCATTTTTCTATTCAAGGTCTTCCTATAAACTTTCACTTCTATAGGTTAGGTTTGCCTGTTTTGTGTACTATCATTACTATCAGTTAAAATTCAAACAATAGGGCATGTCCACGACAGTTGACAGTTGAAAATAATCACAATACCTTGGTGGTAAAACAATAAACAATAGACACGATGAAAAATTGTCAAACAACAAACAACTATTAACCTATATTATATATTATTAAATATGCCAGCTCAACAATCAAAATAACTTTAAAAGGACACTGAAGCAAAACCAATTAAACTTAAACACGATCTATCATTATAACTCAGCATATAACCTCACTATTAGAGGAAAGTCACCAAATATGAAATACCATTTTGTTTTTGGGATATAAAAAAACTAGTAATTAACAGCCATTAATCAAATATATTAGTTATCAAATTAAAATCTAACACAAAAAACAAAATCACAAATATGGAATAGGATAAGCATAAATTAACATAACAATAACAAAAATGGACATTAATATTTTTGAGATCTATTAAATAAATATAATATATTGTGATAAATGGAAGAAGTTACATAATTACTTGCAAAAATCACAGATCCAAGTATCAAACTCTGGACCAGCACAATCATAATGTGCCTAGATCCCACACATCAAGCATTTAATTTAATATTCCATAATTAGACACCGACGACTGTTCATATTTGGATTTTTATACTAGTTCAAACTCTTCTGAGTATTTTTTAAAGTCACAATTTTTTAATGACAGAAGATCACACAATGGTGAAATATACATAATACCGATATACTAAATAGTATAACACTTACGTAAACAAACATAACAGCTGGTAATACTCGTTTATTAATTACCTTTAAAATTTTCTGCACGACAACAAAACAAAACACGCCTGCCACACGTGAAGCATTCGCGCAACTGACTCGATGGTGTGGGTGCGATAGTTAGTAGACCGAATGAAACAGAAGATGGTCGAGTGTTGCGTTTCCTACTTATAGTCTCAGAGAAATGAAGGCATTCCATATTAGGATACTATTCCATATTTGGTGACTCTCCTCTAAGTACCACGTGCTCTGAACGCTTTGTTTATTGTTTTACCACCAGGCAGTTTGTGACGTCACGTGGACATGCCCTATACAACAAAATCGTTATTTAAAATGACGGCAGACTATACTTTGTACTACTCGGAAAATTATGAATCAAGAATTTCAATGAAAACTTAGTGTTCATATTATTTATTTAATTATTATTGATCCCGATCGTGCAAACATCGTCTTATTTAAGCATGTCGAAAGTTAAGGGGCACCGACAACAATTGTCTTCGATCGGTAAACCATTCTTGCAGTTCTCCATACCTAATAAAATATACCTACTAGATATTATGTGATTTCCTCTTCATAACTATTTGCATGTAGTTCAGTAAATTCCTATTTCTATCAATAAATTTTACACTTATGAATAAAAAGCACTAAATTTTACAATTTTGCACAATATTTACATACGCTGTTATAATTATTATACCAAATAGTGTCAGCAACGATTTGTTGAAAATCAGCAAAATAAATTTTTGATATTTGAACTCAGATTTTCATTTACCTTGTACCAATGTGTTTTTTTTTTCAAAACTAGGTGATTACTGGCTTATTTCTTTAGCTCCAAATGTTACTAAATGTTCAAAGAAGGAGAACTAGACACTCATGCTAACGCCAAAGATTGACAAAAAAAATATCTAACAGCAACTGTCGGATAAAAAAATTGTTGATGTTAGAGGCAAAATTATCCACAATCGCAAGGTCAACAGATTCAAATTTTGCGTTAATCTATAAAATGTAAAAACGTTACGCTACTGATTTGAAGTCGAATGTCATTTTCACAAAATGGCGCTGGTTTTGACAACAAGTTCGCGCATACGACTGCAACTTCACGTGCCTTCTTCTTATGTGAAACGGAGTCTAGGAATATCATTTTGTGACAAGTTTTATAGTTTTCAAAAATATTCTTTATGAATATTAGAAAATCTTGTGAACTGAATCGATGATGGCATAGTTATTGGACTCAAAACGTCTTTAACATTAATGCTGAAATATCCAATTTCTTATTAAAATTAAGCACGTATATAAGTAAGTAAGTATATAAGTACCTACTTTCATTTAGGATAAGAAAAATTCAATATTCAACCAATCAATTTAATTTTTGAATAACCCAAATTCACATTTATTATTCGGGGTACGGCTTACGAAAAAATATCTATAAAAAATCATCCTTAACACTAAATAACTAAGGTCTATATAAACATTTTACCAAATAAATACTAATCGTTCTTAAAATCGGTTTAAAACACAGTTTAAAATGTTCATCAATTCACAATGTGGTAAAAAGAAATTAATTACATAATTTCCACCTTACCTTTTTCATATTTGATATTAATATTCTGGCGGGTTTTCATTTTGAAACCATTATTTTTTAATGAAAAACATTTATTTTTGAGAAAGCATACGCGTGAAAACATCGTGAAGCAGTATTTCGGCGTCGTCGTGCCTATTAAGTCCGGTCCAGCTAGTTAATAGTTGTCAATTTGAAAAAAATTCGCACAGAACTCGTTAAAATTGTCCTGAACAGGTTCGAGTAAATAAATGTACATGTTTTGATTTGCTTCTGTTTGAATTTACAAAGTGTGTCTTTCTCTAAGAAATATTATGGCAATGTATAATATTCTTTAAATACAGTCCATCGAATTCAAAACAAAATAAGCTCATATTTTGTTTGCATTATATGACTTCATACTTTATAGACCTATTATTTATTCATTCTCTCATGGCTTATAGTTGTTTTTGATTGTCAATAGTGTGTATTGCAATTAGTGTAGGTATCTTTATATGCTGAACCAATTTTTTCTGTTAGAGTAGGTTCCTTTTCGTTCTACTGACAGTTTAACAGTTTTTAAATTTGTTTGGGGTTCTCCTTTATCTGCTCAATAAAGATCTCTATCAGTGTATAGATATTTCATTATATTCACAGTTTGTTTGTAGCCTGAAAAAACTTACTTTTTCAATAATATTTGAATTATCAAATTCACTCAAGAAATATTAAATATTAAAGTTTTCGATAAAGTAGAATATAATATAAATTACATAAAAATATCACAAATCAAAATCATTTACTTAACAATTCTTGTATTTCATGTAAACTTTTACCTTTCGTTTCGATAACGTAAACACTACAAAATATCACAGCTATAAAACAACTAAAAGTAGAAAATAAAAACACATTCCCCAGTCCAAACGTAGCTACAGCCAACCCAAAGTATTTGGTTACCAAAAACGATACCAACCAACACAGGGTTGAAACAAACGCGGCTGCGAAAGACCTATACTTTGCTGCGAACATTTCAGCTAAAATTGTCCACGGCAACGGCCCGTAGCCAAAATTGAAGGAAACGATGAATGTTGTAAGAGTTATCACTGGAATCAACGAAAAGTGTTCAACGTCTATGTGGGAGTTTTTAAGATGAAGGTAAGTCGCTAGTGGTGCATTTGATGCTATCATACCAATTGCTGAGATTAACAGACACATCTTTCTACCAAACCTGGAATTAAGAAATATTTTTCAATATATTGAGATGGAATTTTAATCAATAAAATTATAAAATCCAAATTTATTGTAAAAATCAGAATATTATGAATGACATTTTTGAAAATCCATTGGCATGTTTGTCAAAATTGGAGTTTGGGTCGAGAGAAATGTAAGAAGTGACAGTGATTGAGTGAGATTGACAAGTGTTTTATCCACAGTTTTATCTGGTTTTATCTTCGGATAACGAACCCTAAAATAATAAAAAAAAATTGTAATAATAAGATAGATATTAAATATAAATTATCAACGCAATTGGCGCCCTACGTGGGGCACTTGACTCAGTGACAGAAACGGGTTATAGTTAAAAGAATAACATCAATTTTACAATGAATGAAATAAAAATTGACATTAATAATTTGACTGTGGAAGAACTTAAAGAACTTTTAAAATTAAGAAACTTAGACACAAAAGGAAGTAAACAAACATTAGAAGGAAGATTAACTACAGCCATGGAAGAGGAAAAAACAACAAGACAAGAAAGAGGAGATAGTATCATAAAAGAAGTGCGCTATTACACCGAGGAAAAAACGAAAGGAACTGAAGAATTAATGGAAATGATGAGAACAATTATATCTGACGTGAAGGGCACAAAGGAAGACATGAAGAGCACAAGAGACGATATGAAAAAAAAGTGCAAAGGTAGAAATCAATGAAAAATTGGATAGACAAGAAGAGAAATTCGAAAAGCACTTAACAGAAATGAGAAGACAATTTGAGAAGTATAAGAAAGAACGAGAAGAAAAAATGAATAAATTACAATCAAGC